>JAFVLL020010992.1:35469-103359 GCA_021397915.2 Tor tambroides
TAACTGATAATATTTGTTTTGTTGCTTGGTTTTGTTTATGGGTGTAATGTTAATTTGTGGGGTTTTTTTGTTTGTTACTATGTTGTGATTGTGATACGTTGTATTGTGGGACCCCCTCGAAAACGAGATGGTACATCTCAAGGAGTTAATCCTAATAAATATATTCAAAGTCAATTATAATTTTTTTTTTTTTTTTTTAACTGATACAGATAAAAATTCATGTATGGTTGAGGTTATAATCGTGGTTAACAGTTGAACAAAATCTGTCCCTCCTGGCCCTGCAGCAGTCGGATAATTAATAGTAGGTACTTCATACATAAGTTAGTGCTGTACCAAGATCAGAAGCAGCATTAAGACTTGCTTTCAGCTCAGTACATTTGTTGAAAGAGAGTGAAGTCCTCACATTCCCACGTCTCAGACTCATCCTGCAGTAGTTAAAGCAGATGGAGTCTGTCACGATCCTCAGGCCATGCAGCTGAAAGCCCTGCTTCTCTCTGCCCATCATATGATCTTCATCCAGAAACCTTCTGTAGTGCCGCCCATTAAAACCAGCGCTGGCGGGAAGACTAGCGTTCTAGGAAATAAAATCTCAAAGCATGAAATGTGAATTAACAGTGAAGCTAAAGGAAGATAGTGGGTCATTTCAGTTCGTCTCATAATAGATGAGCTCTGTTTTTCATTTATGATTGTAATTCTAAATGATTCTGAGCTAAACAGTTTTATTCAGAGTAATGCGATTGTTGAGTATTTACTCATTCTGTGATCAGAAAAGCATGATGTTTTAATAAGCATTTAATGGAAATAATCATTTTATTTGTGTTTGATTTAATAGAATTATTATTCTTGTTTATGTTGTCACTGTTTATGTTGTAAATCAGTTTGAACTGAAGAACTTGCAATATAATTCAAAAATGGCATCCAATTACATTCAAATTTTATATATATATATATATATATATATATATATATATATATATATATATATAGTGAAGTGCCACAGGGAACAGAGGTGACGATTAGAGCTGATTGGTTGTGAACACGAGCACATTTCTACATGTCCTTTCTCATGCTTTACAGACTATTGCCATTACAGTGGGGAAATAATTCAATCACCACATGCTTATGTGAATATATACTGAATTTAAAAGCATATCTGGGTTATATTTCACCCCAAAATTGAAAGGAAAATAATATTTAGATTTTAAAATTATATTAGCCAGTTTTTAAGATTTTTTTTTTTGTTGTTGTAGAATTTGTATATGTATTTTTTTTTTTTAGTTTATATTTCTCTATAAAATCAAGCAGCAGCTGAAGGCTGAATACTTAGCAGTTTAAAATATTATTCTTTTTTTTTTTTAACTTTTTAAATTTTTTTAACAGTAATGACAATTATTTTGTGTTTTAATTAATTTCATTACAATTATTTTACCCTAATGGTCATAAAAGTGAACACTGATTAATTGACCTTTTCTAGGTGTGAGTATATGTATATATGTATGGCCTAGAAATTTTCTTGACGGTCTTTTTAATATTCACCCATAAAGGAGAAAAGGTTGCATTTTACCAGTTTAAATGGTCAAAAAACCCTTTGTTTTCACATTTATAGGTGAAAATATTAGGACTATTATGAAACTGAAATTGTATCTTCTGTCAATCACATGTTGTGAAAGTATGACCTAATTTTTCAGCCTGAATCATGATGTATGAAAGGTCAGTGTCCGTTGGGGTTGCCATAGTAATGTGCTCAGCGCTCGGGCCTGTAGTATGTCCAACAGCAACGGCTCACTGAGCTAATATGGCTGTTTATAGCTTCCAGTCAAAGTCTAATTCACACACGAGCAGCTGTTGTGTTGCTGAAACTGCTGAAGATTGGACTCAAATCAAACTTCACTTTGATCACTGTACTGTACACAGCAGGCAGATTTACTGTATGCATGAAATATGCAAATGACATTAGATTTAGTGTGCAGTATGCAAGCAGAGTACACTGTGTCTCACAATGCATGCATATATATATATATGTATATATATGTATGTGTGTGTGTGTGTGTGTGTGTGTGTGAGAGAGAGATATATCAAGTTAATAATCTCAATTCTAGAGGGGTTTGCTGACTAAAAAGTTGTGAACTCCTGTAGTAAGCAATACTGTAGTATTCAGTTGCAAGCAGTCCATTGTAAACACAGCTTATCAGGCACTAAAGCAGGTGTCGGATCTCAAAAGCGAGCACAGATGTGTTGAATACAAACACCATTTCTCTGCCCACGTACTGGATGACTGTGACACAATAAATGAAGGCAGATTTAATGCTGCACTCAGCAGGTCACTGAAAATGAAGCTTTTTTAAAACGGACTGCATATATTATGATTAATTCACATGACAGTGATGTGAGTGACCTAATTGCATATATATATATGTGTGTGTTTGTGTGTAGTTATCTGAATGATCTGGACAGGATAGGACGGGCAGACTACATCCCCACCCAGCAGGACGTCTTGAGGACCCGAGTGAAGACCACTGGGATCGTGGAGACGCATTTCACTTTTAAAGATCTGCACTTCAAGTGAGAAGCATTCAGTGCTGTGTGTCTATAATCAGCACACTCACATGTCTGTTTTGTAGCATGTACACAAATTAGTATATTCTTATATTGTATGTATATATGTATATTAAACACTATACACGTGTAGTTTAAAAAAAAAAAAAACGTTTTCTAAAGAATTTTTATAATACAAGCAAAAGACTAGTTTCAGGACATGCAAGTAAAAAATATTTAAATAAAAATAAGTATTCGTATAGATTTTTATGTTAAAAATATTTCATTCTAAAAATATGTAATTATAAATAATTATAAAATTTATTTGAATAGTTTTTTTTAATTTAGTCATAGTTACAAACCTGCAAGCCACATGAAAGTAAAAAATTAAATATATTTTTTCCATTTTTACTTTCATGTGGTTTGCATGTTTGCAACCGTTTGGTAGAATAAAAGTCTGTTAAAATAATGTAATTAATACATTTTTATAATACAAGCAAAATCATTTATATTGAATATATTCCATATATTGTCATGCCCTACCACCAATTAAAAAAAATTCTTTGAGTTCTGAACATTTGCAATGTCTTGTGATCTCCTTTCATTATGTTACTTTATGGAGCATTATTAATATTACACAGCAAAAAAAAATCTGTTACAAAATAAGAGTTGTGGGTGTGTAGAGCAGGTTGTTATAGAGCTATATATGGAAAGTGAAAAGGATTCAGGTAGAAAGTGGTTTCTCATTATCTTCAGTTTGTCTTTGTTCTTCTGAGACCCTCATGAAATGTTAATGGCCATGTGAAAAGTGACACTTTTACCACCTTCTGCTGCATTTTAGTACCTCCAACATAAAATATTCTCCCTTTTCATGGCCTCCTTATTCCCTCCTCTCTTCAGGATGTTTGATGTGGGAGGTCAAAGGTCAGAGAGGAAGAAATGGATCCATTGCTTTGAGGGAGTAACAGCCATCATCTTCTGTGTGGCTCTGAGTGCTTATGACCTGGTGCTGGCAGAAGATGAGGAGATGGTGAGTTTCAGATACAGCCTAAAAACAATAGTTTTAAGTGTGATATATATATATATATGTATATATGTATATGTGTATGTATATATATATATATATATATATATATATATATAAAAAGCCTTATCCTGTAATCAGAATCATTGGAAAACCCTGAGTTAAGAATTATGAATCTGTAATTGTATGATCAGTTTTGTGAGCCTGGTCCAAGAATTGTACATTTCAATTTCAAGCTATTTTTATGTTCTGATATATAATATAAAATTATCATAAGATTAAGCAATACATTTAAATATATTAAAATGAAATCATATTATCATATTTATTAAGACTGATGAACCAAATTCAGTCAAATTATAATATTATAAAATTATAAGACTGGGGAAGAATTTCATTATTTTGAGGTTGAGCAATGCATTTAAACAAATTAAAAAATGTCATAAAATTATCATAAGGTGGGGGAAGTATTTCATTATTTTAAGGATCAGCAATATGTTTAAACAAAAAATTATATTATATAAAATTATAATAAGGTTAGGGAAGCATTTCATTATTTAAAGGTTGAGCAATACATTTAAACAAATTAATGTAACAAAATGATCAGAAGATTTGGGAAATATTTCATTATTTTAATGTTAAGCAATACATAAATTAAAATGATATAACATTATAAGATTTTGGGGAAGTACTTCATTATTTTAAGGTTGACCAATACGTTTGAACAAATTAAAATGATATTAAATTATGGTAAGATTGGGGAATAACTCATTATTTTAAGGTTGAGCAATACATTTAAACAAATTAAAACAACATGTCAACAACTACACTTGTTAAGGGCTTTTGGCCAAAATCACAGGGGGGAAGAAAAAAGTATTCTTTTCTTTATTCATGTCATATTTTATGCAATTAATATTGACATTAATATAGTGGTAGTATTAATTGATTAGTATTGAATAGTATTGAAATGAGTGACAATTTAAGTAAACATTTTTCTTAAGAGTAAATAGCTAATACTTTAGTTGGTAGAGCATGTGGGATATTTAAAAAAATAATAATACTGTTCTTTTCTGAACGAAATGATCAGTTTTAATTTAGCCTGGTGTCTTTTGTTACCAACAGTCACTGACTAATGCCTAACTTCTAAAGATCCTTGTCAATCTAGTGTAATGCTGCCTCTCCATAGAGCAAACGTAAGCTGACAGCGCCCTCTGGTGTTGAGTTACTCTGCAACATCTTCAGCTTCTCAATAGTCTCACTCCTCTTTTTCAGAACCGCATGCATGAAAGCATGAAACTGTTTGACTCCATTTGCAACAACAAGTGGTTCACTGAGACCTCCATCATCCTCTTCCTCAACAAGAAGGATCTGTTTGAGGAGAAGATCACACGCAGCCCTCTCACCATCTGCTTCCCTGAGTATTCAGGTCTTTGATTTCACCATTGCTTAGTCAAAAAGATTTTCTGTGATGATCAATATTATCCCACAAATGCATCGATGAGGCTTCAGTTAAACCCAAAACATTCATTTGACTTCTTTTAGAATGACATAACGGTAACTCTAAGGTTATTTTGCTGAAAATGTTCAAATAACTAAAACTGCATGTTTTAAGATGGATAAGTTCAAATCTGTTGACAGTATTTTCTCTGGTTTTTATACAGGAGCTAATAAATATGATGAGGCTGCCAGTTATATCCAGACCAAGTTTGAGGACCTCAACAAGAAAAAAGACACAAAGGAAATTTACACTCACTTTACCTGTGCAACTGACACTAAGAACGTGCAGTTTGTGTTTGACGCCGTCACTGACGTCATCATCAAAAACAACCTGAAGGACTGCGGCCTTTTTTAACGAAAGTGGCCAAGAGAATGATGAGGTTAATACACACTCACACACACATTAACCATTCATGCCCAAAACACACCTGTGTTCAGATGCACTTACATATGCATGAACATAGTTGCTCTAAAAAAGTGCTGATAATTGCTTCATAATGTATTTTTAACATTTGTGGAACACTTACAGCTTGATAAGATTTCCCAAGGCTGGATTTATTTGATCAAAAATACAGTAAAAACCGAAATATTATAAAATACTATTATAATGTAAATGAACTGTTTTTGATTGTAATATATTGTAAAATGTAGTTAATTCCTGTGATCAAAGCTGAATTTTCAGTCTTCAGTGTCACATGATCTTTCAGAAATTATTCAAAAAATATTTTTAATATTGTTGAAAACTGTTGTGCCGTTTCACATATTTGTAGACACTAAAACATTTGGTTTTCCAGGATTCTTTGATGAATATAAAGTTGAGAAGAATAGCATTTATTTTATATGCAATCATATAAATGTCTTTATTGTCGCTTTTGATCAATTTAATGCACCCATGCTTAATCAGTGCTAAAACTTGCCGACCCTAACCTTTTTAAACTGATAATTAGATGATAAATTGCTTAATTGAACTTAATTGAATTTATTTTAAAGATGGCACAAGCACACTTCACAAACAGAACAGTTTGAAATGATAAAATGTGTAACATGTTGATAGTTAATGTGACCAATTCTTATTGACCTTGTTGTGTTTATTCCTCAGGAAGGTGTAAACTGTTTGACGGACCTGGTTCTACACGACATGCTAGACTGCCTTCAACTACCTATAAGAATCGTAATGTTTTTTTTATGTGACGACCTGAAAAAGACTGGTGAACAAGGAAAAGAGAAACTTCACTGAATTCCAGCACACCATCCTTCTTTCCTGAACCTGATTTTAAATTGGTTCTCAATGTGTAAATATTTAATTTTGCAGTTATTTTCTGCCAGAAAACAGGTGGAGAGTCAGTATTATATTCTGATATTTGTTTCTATTGAGCTTTCTGTTTTGTTTTTGACAGGTTACCAATGGGGTGGGTGAGGACTTCTTTTATGGATGTGCTAATTTTATTAAACTCGATAGCAAAATGCTTCTTTTGTAAAGTTAGTGTGAGCACAGAAAGAAAACGAGACATCTCTTTTGTAACACGACTCTTCATCCCAGGCTCAAACTGTATATTGTTGCATGACAGACCATATGAAATTGCTCGCTCTCTCCAATCCACGGCGTGACATTCCCTCACATGTCTCACTCTCTCTACTAGCTTGACTTTGACACCGTCCAGAATTGACTAACGTGTAAAATATTTATATCCGTCCTCGCATTTCTCCTTCCTGTTGTTGTACCATCCCTTCTTTTGCGCGATGTCTGTGCCTTGTTTTCACTGTCTGTAGATCATGGGCTGTTTTTATTCACGCTATAAAATGAGAAGTGTAAAGTGTTGAGCACATTTTAAGAGCTAAATAAAACATAGACCACAGTCTTTGGGTTAATATCTAAATACCATAAAAGATTTCGTTGGAAATAAAAGTTGATATGTAAGAGACTTGTGCTCCTTGTGTCTTTTTTTATTTTGTCTCTTGTTGTTTTTTTTAAATTTATGCTATTTTAATTCATATTTATTACACACACCTGCACTGTCATTTGACGACCACATGATGGCGCTAGAGGAACATTTTGTGTAAATAATGAAATCAAAATGACTGACAATCCCGCTGACAAAACTGTTTCCTAAGATCTTTAGGTCCCACTTTATATTAGGTGGCCTTAACTACTATGTACTTCCGTTTAAATTAATATTTGTTACAATGCACTTTTGTGTACATACATGTTTTTACATTGTACTTATATATTTTTAAAATACCTGGAAGTAATTACATCTGTAATTAAATTCTGTAATTACTTTTATAATTACACTGTTGACCCACCCCTTACACTTTAACTCACCCTTAAACCTACCCATATCACAAACCTGTCCCTAACCCTAAACTTACCAGTATCCCACCTCAAGAGCAGCAGAAGTGTTTTGCAATACAATATGACCACAATAAGTACATTGTACATATTTTTTGATGTAAGTACATAGTAGTTAAGGCCACCTAATATAAAGTGGGACTTTATATTTCATGTCTTAAATTTAATAAGTCTTTAAATTTCATGTAAAACAATAATAAAAAAAAAACATTGAAAAACACAAACTCGAACTACAATCTAAATTTTAGAAAAAAGAAGCTGTCTTGCTTTAGACCAAATTGTTTTTATTTTTGATTTTTTAATAAACCATGCAGAACCAAGTACTGTGGTAGTACCATGGTACAGTGATGATGGTAATATCATGGTGTTAAGTTCCATATTTGTATGCCATAGTATAGTAGTATTTATGTTATTTTAAAGAACTTAAAACAATACCATCATAATATGTTGTACATATCAAAATAAATGAATAAAATAGGCTACGATTACGTTGCCAATATTTCTTCGTATTATAATTTCATAACGCTTTTGAATTTATATTTGGTTATAAATAAACATTATCAAATCAATACGCAGTTCATTAAGCTACAGTTCTCTCAGGTGTGAAGCGCTTTGTTCTTCGCTCACGTTTCACTTCTTGCTCTTTGATTGGCTGGCAGGCGGACGCGTGTCGCTGATTGGTTGAGATTGTCCTGACAGAAAACTGACGGCGCAGTCAAAAGCGCTCGGCGCTCAATCCAAAGGCGCATCGACTGACAACACAAGCAGAAGACGCGTCTGCATCAGGGGCTTTTGTATTGTTCTGGACTGCTTTATAACTCTTGGATATTGTTTTGTGTACAGTTGGTAAGTGTTTCAAACGCTCTTAGGTGGCTTATTCACACAGCTGTGCATTATTTAAATAAAATATTTATGCCAAATCTATCTCTCTTTTTTTTTTCAGGGGAAACAGTACTAAGGTGGATTAACTCAGCAAACGAAAAATAAACATGGTAAGTGTTTTACTTTGCTTGCTTTGTTCTTACATCGTCTTAAAAGTTATTTGTAACAAGGGTTGCGTCTTTAGCCTTAAGTCATGGAATTTAACAAAGAACAGTCATATTTGTAAATACGGAATATAAAATTACATATTCTAGATTTTTCTTTTATTATTAGTAACTTGGACTGGCAAAATGAGTTGTGTACCATAACAGCATCAAATGGTCAATTCACTTCTGTTTCTGAGAGGACAATTTGCAGCAACTTTTGCAAAACATTTTTTTACCGTGGTAACCATAGTGTGGTTATGAGACCAAAACTGTAAAGTTTTGTTTCTTGTGCGCTTTCACTAAAATGTCAGTTTAGTCTCAAAATGTGTATCTGGCATCTTGATATATCTCAATATAACTCCAATATTAATGTGACACGCACTGGTGCATTTTGTGCCTTCCTCAGGCATTATGAACTATCTTGAACTGTAATCCGAGTTGTGAAATAAAATGTAGGTTTTCAGCAGTGATGGAGGTTAACCACCACCCAACTCTATGCATTTTTCATGGCCTCTGGCAACCACTGGCTTTTCAAACATGCACACACTTACAGCTTAGAGCCAAATGGCTAAATTCTTATAGCTGTGATAACATCATCGAGTGGTCACTGGTCCTATAGCTCTGCCTCAACCCGTCTATACACATCCATGGGTATTTTTTCTGCTTTTCAAAAGCATTCCCAAAAAATTCCAAATGCTTAACGGCTACAGCAGAGCTGGAAGTGAAAGTAAAGTAAGTCATTTGAGAGTAGGGGGATGTTATTGCTGGAATACAGGGACTTTCTGGTTGTTAAGAGGTGTGGACTTTAAATAGATTGATATTGCCAAGCCTGGTCAGAAGGAATTTTGTTGTTGTTTTTGTTAGAATTAAGGATGGTTCAAGACGTTCTGGAGAGATATTACAATAATAAAACCACTGGAAATAAAATCTTACTTGAAATAAATGTTAACTGATATAAAATAAAAAAACAAACTTTTCAACATTTTTCATTTTAATGTAGTTTAACTTGATGTACTAAAATAACTAAAGCTAAAACTGAAATAAAAACTAATACAAACTTTATAGACGTTTAATAAATAGAAAAAAATAAATGATAAACAAATTTTATTAACTTTTTAATATCAAAATGAAAACGGAAAATACAAAAATGATTTCAAATATAACATCTCGAGACTAACTTTTTTTTTTAGTTATTTTTTTTTTACTTTATATTTATATAATTGAGAGAGAGAATTTCTATATTTTAATTTTAATATTTTATTTCTCTGTAAAAATGGTTTAAAACTATAGCAATGGCACTACTGTTCTGCTGAATACTTATAATTGGGAATTACATCAGCAATGCATTACTGTAAAAATGATTTTGCGTTTATTGAACCCTCCCAAATGGACTAATGTACACAATTATTGTCATAGCCCTGTGAACTATAGCCAAAATGACATCATATCCTTTTTGACCACAACAATCTGTGCATTAATCATGAACTTGAGGAGGGAGAAGTGTGGCCTCTCTTTCTTCCAGAAGCGGTGCAGGAAGGGACTCCTCTTGTTTCCCGTTCCCACAATCGGTGCGGATGTATCTGCATGCATCATGCTCTGACTCTTCTCCCCCAAGAAGGGATTGTGTGTTTGTTTCTCTCCCACTCATGTTGTTGATTAATGTTGCTGGATTAAACTCTGGAAAACTCTGGACTGCTTTCATCTGAGGGGAAAATCAGTTAACTTTATGGCTTCTTTGATTGGCCTGGTCCATGGATTGTTTTCCAAGGCGATTATAGTTCCTGGACACATCAGTCTAGCAATGGATTCACAGTTTTTATTTAGAACATTTGAGGAACAAGCTCATCTTGTCCTTATGAAAAGGTACTGTGATGGTACCATAGTACAGTGCAGGGGTATTATTGCTAACTCAAACCATAAAAGAAGTTCTCGTTATGTGAAACATAACAGCAGTCGTGGCCTAATGGTTCGAGTCGGGCTTGTAACCTGAAGGTCGCCGGTTCGATTCTCGCACCAGCAGGAATTGAAGGTGGGGATTGTGAATGAACGGCACTCTCTCCACCTTCGATACCATGACTGAGGTGCCCTTGATCAAGGCACCTAACCCCTAATTGCTCCCCGGGTGCTGGAGCAATGGCTGCCCACTGCTCCGGGGGTGCGTGCGTGCGTGCGTGCGCACTTGGGTGGGTTAAATGCAGAGCACCAATTTCGAGTATGGGTCACCATACTTGACAATACGTCACGACTTTCACTTTTTCACTTTCACATCTTAAATTTTATTTATTTTTTTTATTTGATTTAAAACTTTTAATTTGACAAACTTTAAAATTTAAATGGAAAAAAGTAAATAAAAAATCGAATTCAAAATACTGACAAAACACAATAAAATACAGTTTAACAATAATAATAAAATCTAATTAAAAATATTGACAAAACAAAATCACAAGCTTCAACTAAAATTAAAAAAAAATCTAAATCAAAATATTGGAAAAATAAACGAACAATTTTAAAAATCTAATTCAAAATATTGACAACGCATCAAAATAACACATTTTAACGAAAATAAAAAATGTAATTCAAAATATTGACAACAGTTACTAAAACCTTAACTAAAATATTGTCAAAACACAACAAAAATACCAAAACTTTAACTAGAATTTCAAATGGGGGGGAAAAAAGTAATTTAAAAATATTAATAAACACTACCATGAAAAATGCATCTAGTGCCATTGTGGATGACACAGGCTGAAGTTTGTGTAGTCAATGCACTAACCTTTTTTCCTCTCCTCTTTCTCCAGCTGTGCGTCCGCAGTTCAGGTGACTGTTTCCGGGACCAGATGCACTACATGATGAGGTCTCTGCAGGATCTGAAGCAGATACGAGAACCCGCCGACCAATCGAAGTGTTCATACGCGACTCGAGCCTGTCAAAAAAGAGCGCAACAACGGGAGCAGCTCAGCCGCCTGCGGATCTCCGATGTCAGCGATGCCAGCACCTACGATTCCGCCTGCTGCCTGGCCAGTCCGCTGGAGGAAGAGGAGGATGAGGAAACCGGTGTTGGCCGTCTACCTCAAGGCTCCCCGAGCAGCGTGAAAAGTCTGGACTTTGATTCGGGATACTCTGAAGCATCGTGGCAGGATGAGGGCGTGGTGTTGAGGCGGACGAGGAATGTACGCGTTTCATCGTCCGCGTGCGTCCGCACCAACCGAATCCGACCCAAATCCACATCAGACGCGTGCCTGGAGCGCTGGACGTCGTTTGAGGCCAGCGACCCAACAGACTGGACCACGTCTTTGTTAACCAGAGGGCGTAACAGGCAACCGTTGGTTCTCGGGGACAACAGCTTTGCAGATCTTATTAAGAACTGGATGGATCTTCCAGAATGCCCAGATTCTGCAGAACTCAAGCCGAACGCCAGCCGCAAAATAGCCAAGGACTTTCTGGTAAACATGCGGCGGAAATTAGTGGGCATGTCAAAGGGAGTCGAGGAGAGAAAAGCTTGCACTAAACGCATGTCTTGTCCTGTGGGATTTCAAGCCCCCAAACCCTTCTTTCACCAGTCCCACACAAGTTTGCACCAATTGGGACCAGACTTTTACCAGTTTAGCGCTGTCATGAAGACAGGGAGTCGACAGCCCATCATATGCAATGACATCATTGGATACATCTGATGCGTTTATGAAAACGGACTGGAGTTTTTCTGGAAATGTCTAATATTGATCTATGTATTAATTAATATTGTAATAAATGCTTTTCATATATATTAAAAAAAACTCTTCTGTGTTTTTCTAAGCTGACGTGTCTTCAAAACCGTGATGACAATGATTTCACAATTTGAAAGTGCCATTAAAGCATTAAAAAGCAGAGTCTGGGGTTCTATGCCATGTAGTTTTCACCTTAAAAATATATAGGGTTTAAAGCAAATCTTAAGGCTTATTGATTTCAGCTGCAATTCAGAAGTAAGACCTCAATTTCCAATACATTTATTCGTTCAGAAACAAGTCTTACAGTTTTACCCTGTCATTATTTTCAATGCTAACCAATGTTCATTTTTGTGTTTAGCTCTCAAGTGCAACTGAATGATTTTAAATTTTTTTTTCATGTGCACAACTATTTAAATCTCTTAAAGCGGGGGTGTCCAAACTCGGTCCTGGAGGGCCACTGTCCTGCAGAGTTTAGCTCCAACTTGCCTCAACACACCTGCATGGAAGTTTCTAGAATGCCTAGTAAGTCCTTGATTAGCTGCTTCAAGTGTTTAATTAGGATTGGAGCTAAACTCTGCAGGACACTGGACCGCCAGGACCGAGTTTGGACAACCCTGCCTTTAAAGGGTTGTGCAATAGTTTAATTTCAACATGACATGGAATGGCTCATATACTGTGCAAATATTATCCTTCATTTCTAAAAGGTAGTAATGAAGTGATGCAACTATGGAACGCACTCTTCAAAATAAGACTTCACTGGCAGAATATGTTGACAGATACAGTACTTTTTTTTTTTTTTTTTTGCAATTTTGAGATTTTTACTTTAGAATTGAAGGCTTGTAACCAGAATACAATAGCAAGAAAAAGACCCAGCTGTCAAGTCTTGTGAATGAGACCCACTGCTGTAATGCGATAAGTACTAAACGCACACAAATGCATCTAAAGGTGATTAACTGAAGCAGATGCAGCTAATTTGGGTCTCTGGCTGTGCTCTGGAAGGGTTTTCATTCATGCTAATAGTGAGGTGAGGGGCGGGTGGTCATGACTGCATAACAAAGGGATGAGGGTGGAAATGAACAAACCACAGGGGTCATATTGATACAGGAGACACGTTTAAAAGAAATAAAAGAGAGACATTTCACTTACAGACTGTAAAATAATGTGATTCTTCACAAAAAACTTTACAGTTCAAGTTTTATACTGCAGAATATTCTGATCTTAATCAGTATTGTCTTGTTTTTTAGTTGGCTAGATACATTGACTTGAGACTTTTTCAGTGTTGGTAACACTACAATAAGGTTTCATCTGTTAACATTAGTTACTAAATTATTTAACATGAACTAAGACTTAATAAATACTATAGCATTTATTATTGTTAATGTTAATTTCAATATTTACTAATGCATTTTTAAAATCAAATATTGTATTTGTTAACATTAGTTAATGCACTATGATTAACATGAACATTGTTAATGTTAGTTAATAAAAACAGTTGTTCATTGTTCATATTAATCAACAAAGATCAATACATTTAAAAAAATATATATATTGACAAATTTTAAAATTATAAATTAAACATTTTAAAAGTTGGAAATAAAATAAAGATTATTGGTGTGTTTTTCTGCTTACAAATTTCATGTTTAAGTCAATGTGTTACTTGCCGTTTCTTTGTAATTATATGACATTTACTAGCAATTTTTGGTTGAAATGTTTTCCAGTATAGCTAATACATTACCTAATGTTAACAAAGGGGAACTTTTTGTAAAGTGTTACAATGTTACGCAATATTATATATCTTTTTTTGTTTTATAGTCAATATTTTTATTTGTTTTAAGAATAAACCTTATTAAATTTACCATGTTTATTATTTTTAACAGTCATTTGTGCAGTGTATAAATTCACATGATTTTATGACTGTTCAGCATATCAAATCAGAATCAAAGTTAATAGAGAGAGGTTGATAGTTGACATCTCTGGTTAAGGCTGTGGTTTCCGGCATCACCTGAGCAGGTATCTGATGGGCGGGACGATCTGGCAGTCCTCATCCTCTTCAAACGAGGGAACGATCTCCAACATCTGCTGGTGATCTGCAATCTCACGCTTGGTTGCGGTGCGTACCAAATCAGTTATGCTGCATAATAAGTTCATCAATGAGTACAAATACCACTTCTATTTTTTTCTCTAAATCAGAGAAGAACCAAACCTTTATAACCAGCATTATCTTCAGTGTACTTCTTTACATAAGGTACTGTTACATAAGAATAGTTGCTGTGAATTAATGTATGAGAGTGTTTATTTATGGAAGGGTGTTGTATGGACTCACTCATAATTATAGAGGAACAGGAAGGTCACTGTTATGCCTAAGTAACATCAGCTATGTTGAGAATGAAGTACTTGCACAGTAACTATAGTGCATGCTATTTAGAAAAAAAATGTATATAAAATGCATACTACAAACAATGCATTTGAAATATATACAAATGCACCTTTACATTCAATATTTACTTTAGCAAGTGTTGTGCAATTATTAAGGAAATAAAGTTATTTTGCATTTTAGCAGTCTAATCAAATAATGAGTTAAAAAGCAGGTATTAAAATATTAGTTTATATTCTGCTTCATTTGTCACTTTAGACTACAAGGGCACTACATTGTGATTCAGTAAACAATGCAGTGTGCTCTGGTTGTACACTGCACATTTTGTCAAATGCAGTACAGTACATGACGTATATTCAGTGCAGAACAATTGCATACTGTGCACAATATACAGTACACTGAAGGTCAAAAGTTTGAAATATTTAAGATTGTTTTTTGAAAAAAGTGACTTGTGCTCACCAAGGCTGCATTTATTTGATCAAAAATACAATAAAAACTTTAAAATATTAATACAAGTATAACTTTGGAGTGTTTTCACATACTTCTGCAACATGCCACATGTTTTAGAGAAATGTATATGAAGAAATGGCAGGAAGCAGCAGCACTTGACATGGGGTAATAAATTTCTTTTTTTCTCTCTCTCTTAATTTGTCCTCTGAGACCAATTTTAGTTCCAACAGGAAGAACCCGCGAATAACCTTGAGATCTCTGAGCGGTCTGATGTTAGATGCACACATGCATGCAGAGGGGAGTGAGGGGTTAATGAAGGCGTGTGGCTTCAAATGACCGTTATGCTGGAAAGCCTTAGGAAAATCCCCATTATCCCAAAATAAACACTAAGGGACAAAAATCTCGAAATCTCTCAGTCTAGACACAATTCAGGTTAATATTATGCAGGTAAACATTCAATATAGCATACAAAAGATTAATGCTGTGTGGAATATTTCTCTTAAAACAGCTGGATGTCGGCATACACACCTTAGCTTCAGGCGATCAGTATGATCCGAGAGATCGCTGTACAGTACGGCAGTACCATAATATAAGCCAGTGATGCTCAACTTACGGTTTTCCTGAAATGAGAAAGAAGTATGAATTCAGATAATTCAATAGACATTCTGTGTGCCTGCAAACATATGCCACTTAACGTGTTTTCTCATCTAGACTGTATGATTTTTTTTTTTGTTAACCATTTTCCTACATGCACTACTGTTCAAATGTTTGGGATCAGTAAGATTTTTTTATTATTGTTTAAGAAATCAATACTTTTATTCAGCAAGGATGCACTGAATTGGTCGAGAAAAGAATCTTGAAAAGAATGTATCATGTTTCCACAAAAGTACTAAAAAATGTTAAATAAATAAATGTTTTACTTGAGCAGCAAATCAGTATGTTAGAATGATTTCTGAAAGATTATGTGACACTGAAGACTGGAGTAATGGTGCTGAAAATTCAGCTTTGCATCATAGCAATAAATTACATTTTAAAATATATTCAAATAGAAACAGCTATTTTAAATTGTAATAACTTTTCACAATATTACTGTTTTAACTATTTTTAATCAAATAGATGCAGCCTTGTCGAAAAAATCTTACCAACCCCAAATTTTAAATGCTGGAGCATGTATTTATGTGGCACAGAAAAACCAGTTCTAGTTCCAAAGAAAAGACAAAGATTTCAAACTTAGAAAAAACTGGAGTGTGAATGGTATCTGTGTCTTTTAAGTGTCTCATGTTGACAGCGTGTGTGCCTTAACCTTAATGTGTTTCAGCAGTTCCTCCAAGGTCATTTCCTTTTGACCCTCACACCGGCCCTGCACCAGGAAGTCGTCCCAGAGAGAGTACCGCCGCCCTGCGACCTGCCGACAGACACGACACACCGGCTCTAAAACACATGCTTAACAAACATTTACACACATTCACACTCTCAGTTGAGGGTACAAGCTAGTTCTCCTGTGCATACTACCTTTAGCTCACTAAGCTGACTGATTCTGCATGAACTATATGGATGTGGTGTTAACAGCTGATACAGATCTTGTTAACCCTGCTGACACATTTGCAGCTCATGTCTTGGACCTCAAACAGTCCAGGTCGGAGGTCATGTAGGACATATAACACCAGAGACAGAATAAACAAAAAAAAATGGGAAAAAAATATGTATTTATTATAATATTTTGTCTGATATTAATGTAGATTTGACCTTAAAATGTAAGGTTTGCAAGCAGTTTTGGTCTTTCCTCACTGAAGGATCTTGACTAAAAAAATGTTGCATCTCACATGAACTGTAAATTATTAGTAAAAAGATTTTACTAATAATAATCCTGAGGCACATTACAGTTCCTACTTTACAGTAAATTTTATGTCCATTTGCACAAGCTTGAATTATTCTGTGCACCAAAAAACTGGTGTAGAAGCAATTTTCACTTAGAAATTGCTAGTAAATTTCACAAATAATTACACGAACAGCAAGTCACAGATTGAATTAAACTTGATATTTTTTTTGAAGAAACACTGAATAGTATTTGCTAGTAAAACATACTCCAATAACCTTAGTTTTGTTTACTACTTAAAAAAATCATTTTTACATTGTATATTGGTAAAAATTTAATAGAGAACATACTACAAACATCTCATTTACAACCATTTGTCCACAGCTTATAAATTATGAATGATAAATTCAAAGACTTTTTTCATCTGAGCAAAAAGTATGCCTGAGGTGCAGTGCATAAAAATATAAGGAGCCAAAGTTTTAAGCTATGAAAAGAGGAAGTTCAGTCCTGCTCAATAAAACAGATCCATGTCTTGACTTGATCTTGCTGACAACATTTCAAACATACTGCATGTAGAAGTATGCATAAATCTTCAGCTAAAAATACACTGCTTTCATGTGATCAAGTACAGCACTAAATACAGATCCCAAAGCCAGACCTCAAATTCCTCCAGTCGTCTTTGATGCATCTGCATTTAATTTTATTTTGTCCTAAGAAGAAAAATAATTAAGAAATGATTACGAATTGATTAAGAAGTGTCCTCTGGGTTAGTTCATTTTACCACAGACCTGGGACACAACAACTGTCTGCTTGTAGACATGCTAATCTGTTATTTCCCCTCTGCTGGACCTTGTACCTGTGTGTGAATTACTTGGATTTCATTTGTTTAAGGAAACTGTTCTTCCTGGGCTCATAATGGAAAGCATATAATAAACTAATACATGCACCATGGTGATACCATAACATTCTCTGAAGTAATTAAGACTATAATGCACATATCAAATGAATATGGTAATTACAGAGTGCACAGATGATCTGCACATACACTATTGTTCAAAATTTTTGTTAATAAATAAATAAATATAATATATATATATATAATACACACACACACACACACACACACACACACACACACACACACACACACACAATTTTTAAAAGAAATGTCTTATGTTCACCAATGCTGCATTTGTTCAAACATATAGTAAAACGGTAAATATTGTGAAATATTATTAAAAGTAAAGATAACTGTTTTTTTAATTAAAGTAAGTTCAAAAGAACAGAATATATTTGAAATAGAAATCTAGTGTAACATTTAAAAACATTTAAATTACTGTCACTTTCGATCAATTTAATGCATCTTTGCTGAATTATAGTATGAATTTCTTAAAAAAAAAAAAAACTTGCTGACCTCAAACTTTTAAAGGGTAGTGTAAATCAAAGTTATCTAACCCAGTATTATCAAAAATGTTTATAGCAGTGGATATAATGGTATAATTCAAGTCTTGTTGCCAGGACTATCACTGTCAGATATCACTGTCCAAAAGTGGTAGGGGTCGAGTTCCCAACTCAGTCCTGTAAATAGCAAGACTAGCATATGTTTTCAACCACAGTAATTTGAAAACCAATCAATTTGTCATGCTGTGCCGACACCGACCACATTGCTGTGCCTTCACCAGATATATCTACCCCACCCAATCTGCGGCCATAACTTCACTTTTAGAAGTTAGACTTTCTCTCACACTATTTGTGTGCTGATGACTGTGATATTCTTTCATGGCGACTGTCATGTTTAATTAATACTCTGGGTAATATCAAGGTTGAAAAGAAATAAAGAAACCATACACAATACATAAGATAAAAGGAATGCATCCATTTCAGGAATGGACAAACCCTCATTGCATGCTAAGGCTTATTAATTAAGAAAGTAAGGGTCAATCTAACCACAAATGAAAGGGTATAATGACAGTGTTAACCTCTCCATGGGAGGGTTAAAAATAAGCATAGTAATGTGGAAACCCGTTAGTCTTTGGGAAAGATGCAAATCCCATTTGAAGACGTCTAAGCCTGTAGAAAGCCTCCTCAAATGCAGGTGTTTCTGCCATAAACCTTCATAATCCCATCACTTGATTGTATCTGTGTCGTGGTGCCCCACGTCTTAATTCTTTGACTTATCTACACTACCATTCAAAAGTCTGAGGCCAAAACACTGCTGATAAACACATTATGGGCACCAGAGATTGGGACTTGGCTAGGATCTTAGGCTAGGAAGTTAATGTTGAAAAAATATTATGCACGGTATATTGTGTAAATGTTTTTGTCTGCAAAATGCCATATTAATTTGCATTAACGATCAGTGGAAAAATGTGTTTGGGGCAAGTGCAATTTTTTTAAAAGAAATTAATACTTTTATTCAGCAGGGACGCATTCAACTGATAAAAAGTGAGAGGAAAGGTAATAATAAAGTTATAAAAGACTTCTATTTCAATAAATGTTTTTTAAGCTTTCTGTTTGTCAGAGTATCCTGAAAAAACATGGTTTGTGATGTTTCCACAAAAATATGAAGCAGCACAACAGTTTTCAACAGTGATAATAATTAGAAATGTTTCTTGAGCAGCAAATCAGCATATTAGAATGATTTCTGAAGGATAATGTGACATTGAAGGCTGGAGTAATGATGCTGAAAATTCAGCTTTGCATCACATGAATAATTATGCTTTACAATATATTCAAATATATTCAAGAAACAGTTGTTTTAAATTGTAATATTTCACAATATTACTGTTTGTACTGTATTTTTGATCAAATAAATGCAGCCTTAATGAGCAGAAAAGACTTCTTTCAAAAACATTTAAAAAAATCTTACTGACTTCAAACTTTTGAACAGTAGTGTACAATATGTGATCTAAATAGATGCTCATTTGACATTTGTCAAACAAACTCCAAATCTTCACAAAGTAGTCATTCAGCACATGCTTTTAACACATACAAGTTTCTTTCTTGTGTGAAAAACAAGGTGCAATGTTTGAATGTCTTGGCCACTTGTTTTGAATACAATGAAAAAGAATGAAGGCTCCAAAATGTCAAGCTCCAAAAAAAAAAATTACAAATAAAGTTTTAAATGGAGAGACAAACAAAATATAAAACCAGAAGAGAATGGTATGAAGAACCAAGAATCAACCATCACCACTTACTTGCTCACTGGGGGTTTGAAGGCATTGCTCTATGTAAAATGGCTTTAAAACAATATGATTAATAAGTTCCAACAGTTCCTCTGAGTTATTATATTTGAACTGCAGTATATCTTTCATAGAGCGCTGTTTTGTTGCTATAGTCCATGGAGGATGAAACTATGAAGTCCTGGCCCAAACATGTGAGGTCATCACTCTCAGAATGGAGCTCTGCCAACATTCTCATCTGTTCTTCATTAACTCTATCACAGGCTGCATTGTAAACTGGGTTTTTTCACCACTCAACATGTGTCTCTGCAGTGCCCATGCCATAGAGAAAAATTTGAGGGAACACACGACTGTTCAACAACAAGTCTTGAGGATTGCATTATGAATGCATTTACCAACTACAAAATATGAGTTACTCCAGCACATGCGAAATGTTAAAGGGTGTACATACAAAACATCTTGTATCTAGTGGAGGACAAGCCACTAACAGTTGAGTTAAAGCTCGATAGCAATTGTTGAGCCACTGCTCGATGTGGCCTGCAACACAATGGTTGATTCTCAGAGACAGGAAACCTGACGCAAAGGGTGCAGCATGATAAGTCGCCCCTTCCTGTGGAATAAAAATGGAACGGCTCACGTCCTCTAAGGTTCAGGGTAGAAAGAATCATAGCCAAACCTATAACAATGAACTCATTCTCATAACCTATACAGCTGAAACTGTTTTTAGAGTGCTTCAATCCCTAGACACTCAGAGGGAACCTTTTGAATCATAGTTATTATTGTGGTATCAAATACTTCAGATAAACCTGCCTTTAAATAGCACATTAAAACATGTCGTAAAAATGGTGGACAGTTCTTGGCTAGAATAAGATGAAAAATTAAACTTCATCATCATAATCTGGCTGTGCAAGACTAGAATCTATTCATTTTTATGAGCAGATAAGCGTACAATCACCTTTCCAAGTGCGCTAATGGCAATCCGTGGGATGTTTGGGAAATTACAATTCGTCTTATGACAGCCTTTGAAAGTCCAAACTTCAGTGTGTTGAATCACCCACAAAAGTCCAGTATGTGTAAGCTGAAAGGCATAACTGAGGAAACACATGGCCTCAAACAAACAGATGAACATGAACAATCCATTTCCTCTGGTGCTGTTTAACTCTGTTGCTACAGTATAAAAACGATCAGCTGATTTGTCCATGGCACTTCTTTAACGTCATGCCAAGGGGATTCTAGCGATGAAATGGGTCCTCTGACGCAACTGGTATCTCCAAAAGTCAATATGTGGCCTGAGGGGCAAAATATGGCAGCCAGATGATCCACAATGCTCAGCCAAAACACAGTTAAAGCTGAAAAAATATTATGCACGGTCTATGCTGTCAATGCTTTTGTCTGCAAAATGCTACACTGACTTGCATTAACGATAAAAGAAGAAAATGCGTACATGCAAAATTGCAGGGGCATTTTTATAAACATACTCTACTGTTTAAAAGTTTGGGGTGAGTAAGACTTTTGGCTATGAAATAAATTAAAACGCAGCAAGGACGCATTAAATCTATCAAAAGTGTCATTCATATTGTTGCAAAAGATCTTTATCAAAGAATCCTAAAAAAGTATCTGTCTCCTCAAAAATATTAAGCAGCACAAGTGTTTTCAAAATTGATAATAACAAATGTTTCTTGACCATATTAGAATGTTATCAGCATATTAGAATGAGTTACCGTTTGCTCAACTGTTTTTGGTTAGTTCAATTCTCTTTCATCAACAAAAACAAGACTGATCACTCTACTGAAGAAGCTTCAGAAAAAGTGAGACAGCTGAAAGTGTGTCTGTCGTAAGGAAATGATTATTGATCTGTCCTACAGGAGCCCCCCGGGGAGAAAAACTGAGGGACAGATGGCCGTCACCAAAACTCTTCTGAAGGACCTTTCTTGATGTTTGACCACAAGAAGAAACAAGATGTCAGAGTGATGCATTTTAACACAAACAATGGCCCTACAAAATATTTGGCCACTTAAGTCACACTTAAAAGTGTATGATCATCATTGCACTGGACCACAAAATATCATAAAAACATTTATAAATCCAATATAAGTAACCAAAACACCAGTCAACTGAATGACACTGAGCAAAAATAATGAAGAAAAGTGAAGTTAGTTGGCAAAAACCAGAATGTCATGTAATACAATGACATTTAGACACTTTTAAATACTTTTTGGGCCACTGTATACAGCAAAATCGGAATCCACTGCCTTCCAGACTGAATATCTCCCTTTAATCTCCTTAAACTCATGCATATCCCCTTCTGAAACAGAGCGGGGTAACAAAGGATGGAGAGGGGTGACAGCATGGCAGGCAGTCTCCAGAGGGTTTGACACTTACACTCCAACTATAGTCCTTCCTACAAAAGGCCCATTGACGTGTTAAAGAGTAAACAGAAGTCTGGCTCATTGTCCTGCCAGTGAGGCGCTCCCCACCTGACTGACGGCTCGTGCCAGAAGGAGTCAGTCAATAGAGTTTGTTTCTTACAAATGGTGCAGTTTGTTTGAGTGTCCCTTTGACTGACAGACGCACACACGTCACAGCAGCGGTAAATAAAGCCCATGTAGGCCTGTGCTGAAAGGGTATAATTCTCCTTGGTGTAATCACTAGTCCCATAAATTCAGAAGCCTAATTACTATTGTCACATAGGTACACGACAACACTCTTTGAGTTCAGTGTGTTTTTACAGTCTTTCCTTGTTCGACTCACCAGTGCAATGAATACATCTGAATAGCCTGCTGATTGTGATCAATAATTGTTTCTGTGTACATCAATATCATTGATTGGCTTCTATTAGCCAGACCAGGGGTCAGGGGTGTCATCGTGTTATGTAATGTAATAGGATTGTACTAGACTGGTCACACATGGGCACAACAAGGGCATCTGGAGTCACAGATGCGTGAATAAATAGTGTTCCCTGTCGAAAAATACTGTGGAGTACCATGATGCAGTGCTGGTAATATCAAGCAGCAAAAATTACTACCATGGTATTCATGGAAGTACCATGGAATACCTTTAAATTATTATTTCAAATAAAAAATTAAACATTTTGAAATGTATATGCATTTTTTTTTTTTTAAATTCAGTATGTTGCTGTTTCTTTGTAATTGTTTGTGAAATTGACTAGCAATTTGTGTGTAAAAATTGGTTCTACACCAAATTTGTTTTTCAGTGCACAATGTAAAAAATAGTTTTCGAAGTTGCAAATAAAGATTATTGGAGTATGTTTTTACAAGAAAATACTATTACAGCCTTTCTACTAAACTGAATGTTTAATTTGATGTGTTACTTGACGTTTCTTTGTAAATGTTTGTGAAATTTACTAGCAACTTCTGAGTAAAAACAGTATTTGTTTTTACAGTTCAGCATTTAAAGTTTCATGGCTACCATGGTACATTTTTATGATTTTACTATAATCATCTCATTTTATCAAAATTATTAAAAAAAACAACAACAACAACAACAACAACAACAAAAAACAATACTTGATTCTGATTGGTCAGTTGTGGAATTCTGAGTTCAAATATATTTTTTTTATAACAACAGCTAAACAGTATAACCATATTAGTCCTATTATATGAAGCATAAAACTGTGACATACAAATGAAGATGAAAAATGTAAGAGCATCATGGGAACAGAAAGCAAAAACTCATGATGCATACCGACGTAATTGCTTTAAATGGCACAGAGGCCATAATTACACAAAATGGTGCTAATGTTTACCCTCAGCTGATTTGGCTGAGTGAAAGCTGAGGATGGTGAAGAGAGCAGGCAAACAGACAGGAAATGTCTGGTGAAGCCTGGAGGTGTCTGGATTCATGCTACAGCTCAAGGGTCAGCAGTAATGTTTTCATGCCTAAGGCCAATAGAATGGAGTTTGTATATCAAGATTAAACAATAAAAAGCTGCCATGCATTTTTGTTTTGGGAAGACTTCTGCAGAGCAGATGCTAACATTAACAAAGAGTACCATGGTATTACCATGACTGCAATAGAAAAGTCAATGAAATACAACCCTGATCGAAATATTCGTTTGTTTACATGACCTATTAATGTAACTGACACACATATTTTGAGATAAACTATAAGTAGGAAGATCAGTAACAGCACAGAGACTAACCACAGTTGAATTCTGTTCCCCTCTCTCACAAGTTACAGTTCTGCTTTCCATGCTGTTGACGTGTTGTTCATGAAGAGACTCTGTTTAAATGCGTACACATACAGTAAATGACACTTCCCATGTTCCGAAATTAAACGATGTGATCTTTCCAACTACACACGCATGGGTGGAGAACTAGGGCTGAATAGCAGATGAAGCAACACATGGTCTATTCCATTTGTGAAAGAGTGCAGCTGCCATGAATACATATCTATGCGAGTTGGCAGTCAGTTCAAGTGCCATTAAAACACATGCCGCTCTCAACAACATGTGAAACATGCTTTATGGAAAGATGGTTTTCATATGAAAAAGATTAATAAGTAAATAAATAGATCTAATATTCACAGCCGGTTATCACTAAACAGACTGTGTACTTTACCATAAAACATTACAACCACATTACACTGATAACATCATTATTCATCAGTGCATATTCAGCAAAATATTTTGACTTCAAGTCAATAAAGTGTACCATATATTTCTTGGCACCTCCAAAACATCATTTGGACAAGGATTATGCATCAGATTCACGATCAATAAAATATATCATCCTGAGCATTCCAAAGAATTCCAGTTATCTGATGGAATTACACTGAATTTGCACGGCAAGGAAACACTCTCCATTTCCTCAACTGATTACTTTGTAAGATAATGTCTTTTCATTTATGTCCAGGGCATTCATCTAGATGTGACTGTGCCAAATCTGTTCCAAGACACTACCACCAGTGCTTACAGGCTGTTTATATGCATTAAAATATCACAAAAGCATTTCCAGTGATCAGTAATGGTCAGTACTGATCAGTTGCTCTGGACAAACGGAGTCACAAAAAAGTTTACAAATGGAGTATTAAGTCTCTGATAAGGTTTGATGGATCCTCTTGGGTGTCTTTTTGCATGGCCTTGCTACAGTAACAGAGCGCTCAGTAGCTTGAAATATTTGCCCTGTAGGAATGAAAGTAAAATCCTGAGAATACTGAATCTGTCATTATAAAGCATGCCAAGCCAATCAAAGATGGTTTGTAATTTGCACAAAGTCTTCAAAGAAAAAAGCCAACCAACCAACCAACTGCTCACAGTCTTTTAAACATTATACAAGTATTGGCAGATTCACATTTCATGCAGTGAGCAGCACTTTTGAAATGCTATATATTTCATTGCCGTCTGAGCATATCACATCTTAAAGAGACTTTATCTGGTGAGAAGTGTGATATTGACCTCAGTTCTGCCAATTAAGCATACTGTGGCTTTTACAGTCTAGCTTGGATTCTTGGGGGACATGTTTGGATGGAAAGAATCTTAATTGAATAAGTGTTTTCATGTGTCTGTTTGTTTTATGGCCAAATTCCTCTATGTTCAAGTAATGGCATTGCATTGCTGCGTTGATGAGCATCACAGACACAAACACAAATGCCAGGAGACTAAACAGCTTGTTTACTTTCTTCTCATAAAGCATTATCACCAAATTCTACTGATAACACAGTGACCATGCCGCCCTGCAACAAAACAGCCTGGATTTTGAAATCTGTTGATTTAACAGACAAATAAACATATAATTGGGGATGTTGAGTACACATTGCCTATTTACTTTCATAATACACATTCCTGGTCTCACTGTGCATTATTTATCAGTCTTTCTAAAGAAATATTTCTCTTGAAGTCAATAATGTGTACCATATATTGCTTTGAATTTGTAAAACATGCAACTGGACAAGGATTATGCATCAATTTCATGATTAATCTATTGCTCTAGTATTCTCTCAGCATTTTCCATCAGGTACACACATGGTTTCTTAGCCTAAGATTAGCTAATCCAAACCAGAACTTTCCCATCTAATTTGAAGACTGATTCCAGAACCACTGCAGCACATGGAGGGAGAATTATGGGAAAGCTCGTCTTTCCTGCGCTCAACACAGTGGGTAATGAAAATAACGTGGCCTGTGGTCTGATTGATCCTGACTACCAACTAAAAATCACTGCTGGGAGAAGTAGTTTAGAGTCAAGACTACTTGGATCACTGGTGATGGGTGTATTTCATCAAAGCCTGGTGCACTTTGCAGCTTATTTTGGTCAAGAACTGTTCACTTAGACAGAAGGAGACCATCTGAAAGACATTTAACTGCCTAACCTAAATGAAATAGCTGATACCACAATAATAGCCTGAAATAATAACTGCTATCCGTCTATCCAACTATCCTTCCATTTCTTAGCACCAGGAATAGTTCATGTGATTTAACCCTCTCGGTGTGGTCTTGTGAAGGCAAGCCATGACACAATGCATGACTCTACTATATGTGCCGTATGAAGTACGGCTTAATGATTTCACCATACAGACATATGGAAAATATGCAGTATGCTGTTACTTCCAAAGCAATTACTTTAGACGGCCACACACAATTTTTGGCAACCATTCTGGTGCATGTCTATGAAAAATTACCATTTTATTTGAATGAAAACCAGAGGGATTTCTGTACTCACTCAACCATACGATTGCAATAAAAAGAAAAGTTTTGAAGATCAGAGAAGACGAAAGACTCAAGGGTAAAGCAGTTAAAGCTTAAAGCTCGAAAACTGATGACGATACTCTTAACTTTAATTATGACTCTTTTTAAGTAGGAGAGTGCTAGAGGTGTAAATTCAACATTTCAACAACAGATGAATGTGTTTTCAGGCCTGACAAATCTTTGAATATAGATTTACACTTCCAAAATGCAGCACGGAGACCTTCATAGAGTAATCAAACTGAAAAAAACTGCCCAAAAATATCACTTATATTTACACAGAGCATACAGTAAATTTAGCTTCTAGTGTAAAATGTCCATAGAAATGGGCCTATCATTTAAGTTCTATTTCTAAATTCTCTTTTGCTCACCAAGGCTGAATTTATTTTGTCATAAATACAGTAAAAACACTAAAATTATGAAATATTATTACAAGTTAAAAGAACTGTTTTCTATTTGAATATATTTTAAAATGTAATTTATTCCTGTGACGCAAAGTTGAATTTTCAGCATCATTACTCCAGCCTTTAATGTCACATGATCCTTTAGAAATCATTCTAATATGCTGACATTATTATTATTCATGTTGAAAACAGTTTTGCTGCTCATATTTTTGTAGAAATGACTTTTTAATATTTTTTTTGTGGAATAGAAAGTTTAAAAGAACAGCATTTATTTGAAAAAGATAATGAAAAGTCTCAATTTTATTCAATATCACTGCAAAATAACTGCAGAACACATTGTGGGAAGCACGAACAAGTCTATTTCTGTTCCTGTGGCTCAGTGGTAGAGCATTGCATTAACGGCGCAAAAGGTCGTGGGTTCAATTCCCAGGGAATACACATACTGATAAGAAAATGTATAGCCTGAATGCACTGTAAGTCGCTTTGGATAAAAGCGTCTGCTAAATGCATTAATGTAATGTAATGTAAATATTTCATGCTCAGTTCTTATCTTTAAATTGTGCATGACCTCAAATTTTGCAATACATTAAACATTTGCATCGTCCTCCTTAACACTTCATCAAGATGTCATCATGTAAAGCGGTTAGGATGCTGTGTTTGCGAATCGTTAACAAGGCAAAGCTTTAACTAAGACCAAATGCTCGCTGATGAAGGTACACACAGCTCTGCTCTATTGTCTGTGCTGATTATGCAAGTGAGTGCACTCTACAGTAAACACAGAAAGAAAAAAGAGTGAATGAATGAACAAGTAAAGACTCAATGTTTTGAAACTCCATCATAAAGGGAACGCTTGAGAACAAAGAAGTGAGAAGAAGCTTTGGAATTGAGCAGATGGGCTTTCAAACCTCCATTTCTCCCCCACAGCCTCCTTCTTTCTTACTTGGTCTCTCTCTAAGAAGCTGTGAATGATTAAAGGAATAAAAAGGCAGCCGCAATGGAGCTGAAGAAAATCTGGTTCTAATAGAGGAGTTTCCTGCGATAGCAGGAAATAGCTGTCATTTCTGCAGGGTTCACTTTCTGCCTCCTCACTCTTTTCCTCTGCTGTTCTCTCTCTTTCCAGCCAGTCGTAATTCATAAATGGCCAAATAAGGTGGCACACATGTCATATCCAAATAAATGCTTTCACCTCATAGCTTACGGTATGATCTCAGCTCCACTGGGTCTTCAAGATCAGCAGACACAACTAATCCATTATGTAAGTATAAGAGAAAAAGTCCTGAAAAAAGTTTCAGAGTTTACACAAAAATATTAAGCAGGACAACTCTTTTTAACTTTAATATTAAGAAATATTTCTTGAGCAGCAAATCAGCATATTAGAATGATTTCTGAAGGATCATGTGACACTGAAGACTGGAGTAATGATGCTGAAAATTCAGCTTTGCATCACAGGAATAAATTCTATTTTAAAATACACTCAGATAGAAAATAGATTTTTAAATTGTAAATTGTTATTTTCCATATTCTTCTTTTACAAACATTAAAAAAAATCTAAGTGACCTCAAACATTTGAATGGTAGTGATATGGTTCTGAATCTCTGTAAATCATGAACAGCATAAGATGACTTAACCGGACAAAAATGTATTAACTGTGGCTATAAAGAGAGAGAAAGTCTTGAATTATAATTATCGAAAGTGTTACAAGCACTGCCAGATGTTTGCTTCATCGCTGAGGACCTGCACATTAACGCCTACAGGTGAAAAGCCAAGCTACCAGAATGGTTTTATTAACAGAAGCACGTTCAAACATGAAGGTCCATTTTTCTTTAAAATATAAGGACCGATTAACCCTGTAAAGATTGACAACTGTAGCAGAATTTCAGACCTTAAGTCCCTGTATAACCCTGTGATCAAACCACCTTTTGAGGTGGTCATTTATATTGTAAACAGTAATGGATACTGATGCATTCAGGACAACATCAAAAGATGGTCCAAAATATCATGTTTAAATAGATCTAAGTGAATGAGCTACCAATGAAGTGACATCTATACAAAATAAAACCTATAACAAGTCAAGTCATTTTTATTTTAATTTGTATATTGCTTTCTACAGAATATTGTGCCTTGTAGTTAAGCAAGCAAAAAGCGACTGGGACACGGACAAAAAGGTGCTCAGGTAGTAGAGGGAAAGATCTTCAGAGGAACCAGACTCACACAAGTGATCGATGGAGACACAAGCACACCAGCATCCCATGCTGACCACCAGCATCTAAAAGAAAACACATGCTGGTCTTTTCTGCAGGGTTACGACAGAGTCTCATAAAACGCCTTGAGAGGCTGCTAATAAGGACCTGAAGCTGCCACAGCAATAACCCCACCAGGAAGAGCACTTTCTGTCTCATTTCAGATAAAGGCACATTTTCCCATTGTAACACTGCACATACAGTAGAATGCTGCATGCTGGAAAACAAAAATACCATGGTAAAATACTGATACATCTTAAGCCCTATTCGCACGGGATTAGTATTACCTGGTGACCTCCAGTCATTTGTAATAATTGCGGAGATTGTCTGTGATCTTAATCCCGTGCGAATCGCCCATGTCTGTAATTTGTAAAGTAAAAATTCCCCCGCAAATGACCTACCATATTTCGCCGAACACCGAGGACCTGTGATAAAATTAGTCCCGTGCGAATCGGCATCTCTGTGATTTGGCCAGCATTTGGCGGGTCGTATATCATTTTTCAAGGTTTTTGTTTCCTGTGCGCCTTTTTATCCATCTTTCGTGAAGAATGGAGCTGCGTTGGAGTGTTTGATAGTATTTTGGGTGCTGTCATATATCGCTACACCATACAATTTGCAGAAAGAGAAAGCTGAAAAGGTTTTGAGGTTAATGTGTTACAAATAAATCAAGCATAAAGCTTGAGATATTATTTTAACCTGGTGAAATGTAAATGACACAGGGCACGAAACTATATTAGTTTCTTTTTTTAAATCCATCTAATTGGACCATAGAACGGGACTCTCAAAGCCTTGACATCCGGGAATCCGGGAGATAAGTCAGTAAATTCGAGTAAAATCACAGGCTTCGCTTATCCCGTGCGAATGCACCACACGAAATTCAGATGTGGGGGGGTAATTTCAAAATCACACATGGTCCCCAGATAATACTAATCCCGTGCGAATAGGGCTTTAGTCAGTAAAAGTGCACTAAATGGATGGTTATCCACAATAAATATGGGCTTCTTTATGCTATTATATATATATATATAGCAGTTTAAATGAAAAGAAAATGGAAGACTGTCATTGTGACTATCAGTTTTATAAAAGACATAATTTATATAGTACTAAAACAAGGTCTGTAACGCTAAACCAGGTCATTCTCATGACACAAGGATTAATAAATGAGTTCTCTGAAACTCATCTTGAGAGTGTAAAAATAGTGGAGGATGTCCTTGGTAGAAAACAGGAAGCTACAAGCATATCCGTCTTTCCTCAGACTAGATTTTTGATGACAGTTTCACAAGTGTACCATATATATATATATATATGGGCCAAATTCGCCCATTGGCCTCTGACCATCATGGCCTCCTAACAATCCCCATATCTTCTGATTGGCTTCATCACTCTGTCTCCTCTCCACCAGTCAGCTGGTGTGTGGTGGGCGTTCTGGCGCACTATGGCTGCCGTCGCATCATCCAGGTGGATGCTGCACACTGGTGGTGGTTGAGGAGACCGCCCTCACAATGTAAAGCACGTTGAGTGCTTAGAAAAGCGCTATATAAATGTAAGGAATTATATATATATAATTATATATATAAGACAGCAGACAAAGCTCCATATGGCGACTACCGTATCACCACCACAGTCTAAACAAAGGTTTAAAAAAATGGAAATGTTAACTAATCGACTCGATTTGTTTTCTGCCACGTGACTGCATTCAAACAGTATCAGTATCACAAAATAAAGTATGTTCAAGCTCAACCTTAACTAGTCCCATGTGTGGAAACTTTTCCGCACATCCTGTACTTGGAAAAGACTAGTGAAAACTGTGCCAGTCATATGAAAAAGGTATGCAAACAAAACAAAAGGGATGGAAAAAGTGAAAGGGGAGATAAAGGGGAAAAAAAGCTAAAAGTTTAAACTTCTAGACACAAAAACCTTCTACAGAGTAGTCCTGAAAGGTTTTTAAACACTTAAGCCACACTTAAACATTAAGAAAGACAGCACATGCACACTTTAAGCAAAATATAGATACCGTTCAAAAGACTGGGGTGAGTTTTGAGAGAAATTAATACTTGTATTCAGCAAGGATGCCAAAATGTGACAAAGACATTCCTATTCCAATTTCTATTTCAAATAAATGCTGTTCTTTTGAACTTATATTCATCAAAGAATCCTGAACAAAATGTATCATGGTTTCCACAAAGATATTAAGCAGCAAAACTGCTTTCGACATTGATAAGAAGAAGAAACGTTTCTTATAGTCAAATAGAAAACAGCTATTTAAAATGGCAATAATATTTCACAATATTACTGTCTTTTTGATCAAATAAATGCAGCCTGGGTGAGTTCAAAACTTTTACTTTTCCAAAAACTTTTTGAACAGTAGTGCATAACATAAAGTTGCTAGATGTTTGCTAGATTTTAAATGATAAATCAATTGATATACTGTTCAAAATGAATACAAAAATATTGTGACACTTTGTTGAAACTAGTGGGACATGTTGACATTTAATGTGATGAACCACACCTGTGGTTCCTCTGCAAGGACACCCGTGTGAACTTGAGGAGAACTGACTTCACACATCCACTAAAAATCACCAAAATGATTAAAATCCACCGAGCAGACATAATGAAGTTAGAAAAAACTTGTCAAGTTATTTAATTCAACGACATTCTTACATTTGTGTGGCTTTGGTGTCTAAATACCTTTCAGGGCCACTGAATGTTCTTGTAATCCAAACAGTGTGTGTGTGTGTGTGTGTGTTGAGTGTTTTGAGAAAGAAGCAGTCTGGACACTCCAGAAAACGGTCACATCACACAAGTAATCTGAGCTTGTGTGTTTCAAAGCCCAGCTCACCGCCTGTCCCCTTGGGTGAGAATTACCCTCAACTCTAACCCTGCACATGTTGGTAGAAACAACACTCCCCCCCATGTGTGGACGGCCATGTCTGGGGTTTGCATTACGTCATCTATGAAGTCTATCTGCACAAATCTTGGACCACTCAGTAGTTTTTAGTCTCTAGCGGTCGCAATAAACCCATGAGCCAACCAGCTCAAACTTAAACTCCAGATTTTACATGCACTTCTTTTGAGGGTTTGCTGCGTTATGCACGCACATGTCTGTCTGAATACTCAGTTGTCTAAATCTGAACGCGTTCCCTTTGAAAGTGGAAGTCCCCTAAACTGAGCAAATGCACCAGGTTGGCAGGTGAGGGTCTGCGGGGGAGAGTGTACAGTTACTAAGTGGTTTAAGCCCCTGAGGATGAAAATAAATTCACTAAAGCCTGTAGTGATCCAGACCCAGACAGAAGACTGATGCTGTAGCCTTTCACCCCAGCCATCACTCCTTACTCATCACCCCCAGCCCTCATAACAGAACTCGACCACAGTAAAAATCACCTTTATTCACTGCACAAGAGTGATTATAGAGAACAAAATCATTCTACTAGTACGGTTACGGTCATTCATAAGCATCTAAAACCAAGATGCTTGTTTATGAAGTTGTGAATAATGATTACTGAAGTAAGTTTTACAAGAACGTCTTTCTACTTCAAAATTTCATTATAATTTGTTGTAATATTCGTGGAATTTACTAGCAATATCTGAGTAAAAATAGTTTTACATAAATTTTTTCCAACAATTTTTCAGTGTACATGTGAAAACAAATTATTTTAATAAAATTCTGGGTAATTCTGGTTCTAAATACTTATTACTATTAACTTCTTAATATCATTAATACTATTGGTAATTAGATATTAAATTCATATTTAATTTAAAAATATATATATAATTTAAGAAATAACATTAACACTTATATTTTAATATAATTATAATAATTATATTTTAATATTATTATTATTATTATTATTACTAATATTAATACAGCTTGTAAAATAATAAAAATATAATAATTTAAACTCTGTGTTGTTTTATAAATTTGCTGTTTTATAAATGCAATTAAGCTACTTGAAGCCATGCACTACAGTGATTTTACAATATTTAATAGGTTTTGGCCAATGACTTTGACTAACAACCACTTTAACCATGGCAAAATTACTGCATTGGAGTCATGGACTACTGCTTTAATACATTATGTAAAAAAGGGCCAATACAGACCTACAGTCAATACACAAATACAACCATTTTGATGATGTATATTCAACAGCTAAGAGCTCCTTATGATAAATGCATACAAAATTCAAAGCTATTCTATCACTCTCTGCTTGTTATTAATTAATTAGAGAGAAAAAGGCCCACACACTCATGTTAGATGGTAATTAGTGAGTAGCTTTGTCACTTACTGTAAACGTCGGGGCCACACGTGGCTGTGACGGGACAAAGTATTGGGTGGCCAGGTTTATATATGCGTTGCTGTAGGATGTGATTTACTGGTGACCCTGGACAAGCTTATAGAGCTCCAAACACATCAGCCCGGCAATCGCAGCTGTTGTTGTGGCGATTGCTGGAATGATGTGGCCAGCAATTAACTTGCTCTGCAGGTGAGAAAAAGGATATTATTTACATAAATATGCACATCAGTACACACTGTGCACTGTTTGGAAATTACAAATACATGCTCTTGGGTGCAAACTAGTCATGCAAACTATTAATGGAAAGTAGTACAAGCAAAAAATAGTATCTGGAATGGAACTGTATGGTCTAGTACTGTATAATCAAAAGGTCTTTCCTCAGGGTGTACTGTATATGCACTGAGGACACAAACCCCCGGAGGGGAATGTTGATCACTTTAGAGCTTATCTCACAAACAAAGGCACAGCAGAGTTGTTTGACAAAAGACAATAGTTATTCACTTTGTGGCGGTCAGCTGTTGGTATATCGTAGTTCTCTGCCCTCAGGTTCGATGCTGCAACTATGCAGTCCATGTGGAAATTACTGTCATCATCCTGGAACACGAGAATAAAAAAAGAACATTTGGTAATGTACAAACAACTGCATTATTACAAGCACTGACACATAAGAGGGGTTTGCACAGAGTGTTCTTTTATTCAATCCTTGTCTATGTATAAATGCATCAGACTCATATCATTGGCCACTGTGCTGTTTTTTTATGCATTTAGATTTTTTATGCAATTTAAAAGTCAGTATTTATGCTTAAAATAAGAAGAAAAAAATTTAAATAGGAATAATAAACTCTAAAAGATATTCTTCAAGATAAAACAAGACTTTATAATATTTATTTAATATTTAATAGTGTTTTAGGATGTTTAGATATGCTTTGTGGAAAACAAGACAAAAATACAGATTAAAAATATATTTTTGTGCATTAATAGAACAGTCTGAAACAAGCTGCATCCTTTATTGTTGTCCTTTACTTCTTTTCAGCTATGGAAAACACCTTTTGATTGTCCATCAGCAAATCTTCACCTACCAACCATCTGTTCGTTCATTACCATAGGGCAAAAACAACGAAAAAAAGACCTGTTGTGTCCGAAGTACGATGCTGATTGCTATCTTTAGTCTTGTATAAAAAACAAGAAGAATTGAAAAACAGGAACAAAATGTAGTCACAGGTATGTTTGCACACTTTGGTACAACAGGTACTAGACAAAGATGTCATACCGCGTCATATTTAAACTTTGATAGCTTCCTATTTTATTCGAATGAAATGTTCCAGTGACACTGCACCTGATGTCACACAAAACAGACCGCAACTGCTCCAGATTCAACTAGTTTGCAAATCACATTCTTAGAAACTTAGTGATATTTTTAAAGATGTGGCCATTAAATACCAAATAGGCCATTAAGCATAATCGCAACTCAAGATGTTTGGTGTGATATTAGATCTTGCAGGAATGCTAGGATACCCTGGTTTTGAGGTTTTGGCACTCTTCTTGCGCCCCAGGCACTGTAACACTACAAAGGCTGTCAAGTATTGAGTGTGTTGGGGGCAACTGCGGGGGTGTTTGAGCGCAGTATAATTTGGCAACCTGATGCCACCAGAATACCTCAAACGCACATTCCACTGGAAAAACAAAACATCTGATCTGGCAAAGAATGTGTCATCGCTTAAAGTGCACACTTGCACATGCATACGGACATATGATACAAACAGTGGGGCCCAAAAGTCTCAGACCACTACAGAAATGTTCATTTTTTGAACTTAATAGAATTCTTGCATTAAAAAATATATTATCAGCCTAAAAATATGAATTTATAATATCTGAACTGTTTCTGTTTTACTTTATGATGGATGCACTTAATCATGTTCTCCAGCATCATTTGAGATGTTCCAACAATCATTTTGCACCAGGGTTATTATTGTTAACTTAAACCATAAAAAACATAAAAAAACATCTTTTTTATTTGAAACTTGTTCATATAAATAAATGTTATATGAAAAATCTTGTTTTATTTCAGTTAGTGTCCAAGGCATTTTCAGTTAGTTTAACTTTTAGTTTTAAGACTTACACTAAAACTAAACAAGTAAAATTGATGAAAACTATATAGACATATTTAAACAACAACAACAACAAAAAACTAAAAAAAAAAGACAAAAACATAGAACAAAGTGATTAAAACTAACTCAAATTAGTGGAAACAGAACTAATTCAAAAACTAAAATCTAATTCAAAATATTAAAAACTTGAATAGTATATCCATTATACTAAAAAAGCACTGTTTTGAGCTTCAATGTACCACCTTCTTAAAGATTCACTCATTTACTTACATTTCATTAGTGATCTAGAAATAGAGCAGAATCTGAAATATTTATTCTTCATCATAACTATTCTTTGTTTTGAAATGGTCAAAATCTTAAAACTTAGTTCGTTTTCAGGTTAAATAGGACTCTGCAGTACATTTATATACAGAAACCTTTGCCTAACTGTTGCCATATGAACATTCCCAGAAAGATACCAGAATGCTTTCATCTTCAGAGAAAACAAGACTAAAGACAGAAGCAACCAGAGAAAGAGAAACGATAGTCCATGTCAGACTTAAAGACTGAAAAGATTGTGAAAATCAAAGACAGATACATGCAGAGAAACCCACAGACTGAGACTAATCCTCTTCCTAACAGAAAACACAACTGAGATGTTGTTCAGAGACTGCTGCCCTTTCAGTCTCCATGTATGTGTGTGGAAGTCCATGTGTCATGCAGTCATGACAAAGGACAAAGCGAACACTGACTAAACCTGCGTGCATCCAAAGTTTTTCGTAAGACCCGTCTGTGCACTGGATGCTCTCTTTCTGAGAAGCATGTCACAGCAGTGAGGTTCTGTGAAGAAGATCTGTCTCAACAGAAAGGATGACTGTTTTCTCTGGTCTGTAATAGATGGAGCTGGTTAAGGGTCGATGAAAACTGCAGTCGGGGTTGGCTGTTTTAGGGCCAATTTTGTGGTTGAATGAGACCTCCTACCTGAGAGTGGACGCCAACATGTCTGACAGGCCCAGTGCACATTCCAAATGTGTGTATTTACTGGGGATGCCAAAGTTAACACGATCTTTTCTGACTAATTTTATGTTTACTGCTGCTAAAGGAATGATTGACACAAAAATGAAAATCATACCCATCTCATCCTCATGTCCTTCAAAAACCTATACTGTTTTCTTCAGCAAGTGTAAAGTCAAACAAAGATGTTTTGTAAAATGTCTAGGCTGCTTTTTGTTCTATAAAATGCAATTTAATGGTTGGCAAAATATAAAAAACACCATTAATGTTCCTCTACAGTGAATGTGTGCTGTCAGAATGAGAGTTCAAACAGCCGATAAAAACATCACAAGTACACGACTCCAGTCTATCAATTAACATCTTGCGAAGCGAAAAGCTGCAAGTTTGCAAAAAACAAATGCAGCAAGATGTTTTCAACCTCCATCCAAGTCATCAAATTTGTATCAGGAGAGAAATATGCACAGATGAAGCAAAAACAGTCCAAAACAGTTCTATACAAATATGATGGTGGATTTTGATATAGGAGGACAACAGGGGATGGACTGTTTCACTGGAGGAAGCGTTATTATGGATTATGGATAAATTTTTACTTCACAAGATTTTAATTGATGGACTGGAGTGGTGTGGATTACCTGTGGATTATCGTGATGCTTTCATCAGCTGTTTGGACTCTCATTCTGACGGCACCCATTCACTGCAAAGGATCCACTGGTGAACAAGTGATGAAAAGCTACATTTCTACAAATCTGTTCTGATAAAGAAACAAACTCATCTACATTTTGGATGGCCTGAGGGTGAGTTCATTTTGGGTCATTTTTTGGATCAACTAGTCCTTTAATACAAATGACTCAAAGAATGAAATAGTTTCATGAAGGCATCACAAAATAATATGTATTGCGAAAATGCTATACAAATAAAACTTGACTTGACAAACACATGGTACCTTCTCAGATTCCTGTGGATGCATCCAGAAGCTTTGATCCTTCTGCTGGAGTTTGGAAAGCTTCTCCTTTAACATCTCTAGTTTGACTTTGTCTAAGAGACACAGTGAGAGATACTGCATTAGCAGAGATATTTGATGTTTGACATTCTTTACAGACTTAATTTTATTATGTATACTCATATTAAGCCTAAAATTTCACCTTCTTCCTTCCTCTCCTCATTTTCCTCTTTCAGCTCTTGGTCAGTAACTGCTATCTTTACGCTAGATTTAGGGGTGAACTCGGGCACTTTTATTCCCTGCAGAATGCTCTGAATATCAGCACGGTTTCTTGAGCCTGTAATCCCATAGATCTGCCCATATAAATTGGCAGCTGCCACAATGAAGTCCATATGAGTGGTCTATAAAACAAAAGAATATCTCAAATCAAAATGCTTTCATTGTAGCTGGCAGAACTAAGGCTAAACTGCACGTTTGTGTTTGATTTTGAGCTGAAGGGTGGAAAAACATGCCATGGATCACAAACACACATACAGAGAAACAGAACTGCAGTGGTTAACAGGAAATGACGAGAGGAAAGTGTGTAGTGCATTCAAAAAAACAACACTTCCCAAAATGGGCTAACCATAGAATTCAAACTGACTGTTATGAGTTAAAAGGAATTCCTTTGGGGGAACACAAATTTTACCAAATGCTGATAACATGTGTAAAGAACCAAGACAATGGAAACCATACGCCATAAAATAGAACAATGGTTATAGAATGCAATCATTTGCATATCAAGAGATCTAATTAAAATATTAAGGAGTTTTTCTTTTTTTCAGCTTATACAAGTGTCTAAAAGTGTTTTTGTGAAAAGCTTGACTTGTTTGCTAATGTGGCACTGTGTGTTTACCAGTGTGAGTGTGTGTGTCTGTGTGAGAGAAGTCGGGGGTTTAAGATGTTTTCACCTCGCTTTGTTAATCACAGGTGATCACTGATATCAGATACTATCTTATTCACACCAGGAGAGAAACTGTGAGTCATCTAAACTTAGACAATGCTGTCTGCAGGGGATGATGGGAGATCCAAAGGGCTGTGTGGGGGGATTTACTGAGTAAAACTTACATTGTTGGTGTCAAAGGTCAAAGGACGTGGACATCTCTTTGCTCCCATCCAGAACGGAAGTCCAGAGCTTGTTACCTAGTGAGGACGAGAGTGGGATGGAGAGGAGAAAAAAAACAAACAAACAACATTTTCTTTTAATGTCTTTTAAGATATATTATTTATTTAATTTTTTTTAATATAAATTATACATATTACATGAGTATGTAGGCTCACATATTACAGTTTTATTATATATACACTTTACATTTTTTAAAATTTATATTTTATTTTATTTATCATTAGATGTTTGTCATTTTTTATTTAAAATGTTTTTAGGAATATTGTTTTAATATACAAATACACTGTTAAAGATGTTACATAGTTCTATTGTTATTATATTTATTAAATGCTTATGTAGGCTCAATTAAATAAATTTTAAATACTATTATATATAGTTTTTATATGATTTTGTTTTATTTATAACATTTGTTAATTAATAAAATATGACAATTTTATGTATGTATTTTTATTTTATTTACTGTTATATGTTTGTCCATTTTTACTTTAAAAATAATTTTATTTTTTGTTGTATTTTAAAATATAAAAACATTGTTAAAGACGCTATAGAGTCGGCTCCAGTAAGCTAGAATGAAAGACGTCTACATGTGTTGTGGGCCAAATGGAAGCCCTGCAGCCACTTGTCACATGCTGATGTGAAGTAGACGTGATCGGTCACCATAAAGCCCATGTCTCCAAACCTTTTGCTCAGACAGACAGAATAATGAGTTTATCATGTGTGTGTGTTCAATACAATTAGTCTTTTAACAAAAAACAGAAGGTGCTGTTCAAAAGAGCAAAGACAGAACAAAAGATCAGTAACACAAAGCTTATTCCACTGGTTTAACAAAAAGAATTGTGTGCGTTGGTCTTTACAACCGTCTTTCTGCACTCCAGGAAAGATGTCCAACTGATAATGAGAAACTGTTATGTCAAGCTCAACCAGACCTCAGGGGAACTGCATGATTTATTATTTTTTAGTACATTCATGCAAAATGGATCAAGCACAAATCCTCAAACTGAACTGTGGTCTACATTCTCACATCTCCGACTTCTGGTTTTGCAACTGTTATATCTGGACATGCAAGATAAAAGACATCAGAGTTTCAAAACTCTGCCTTCTTGTCCATATCACCCATCCTCTGGACTTATGTTTATCTCAGTGTGCAGGCACTGATGCTATGGATTAGACATCTCTCCACATCCGTACTGTTACATAACCATAGATGCACAGACTCCCAGTAAAAATGATCAATTGTATTTTTACTCTGTCAATAAGACTAAATTAGAATCTCATATTTAGAAAGAAAATGTTGCAACATGCCACCATTCTCATGATGAAGACTTTTGTTATTATAATTGATGAAATTTAGATAATGAATAACTGATGGCTTGTTACTGAATGACAAGGTGCCTGTTATTGTGATTTTATCATGCCATTTAAACCTTTACTGACCTCTCACAATGGTTCAGGGCCCACTGTTGTTATAGACAACAGTGCCACCTGCTGGTGCACAGTGAAACTGGCTCAATCCACCCAAAAATAATACATGATTTGACAAATTATTAAAAGACTATTAGGTCTTTACGAAATCATTATCCAAAGCATTTTACTGTACAGTTTTTGGGTGAATCTCAAGAAACCTGTCAAAACATATATGGGTCAGATTTCATCCCAAACTCAAAAAATAAAAAAATTAAATTAAATTAAAATAAAATAAAATAAAAATTTGCTTAAAGACCATTAGGAATGACACATTTTTAAAACAATTAATCACATTTCGCCCCCTTATTGTCATAAAAATCTATAATTTGAAAAAAAAGAATGCCGTTCATATAATTCTGTATAAAATCTGTGAAATTAGGTTTTATACTATTTTTTTCCTTTTGATTTTGGGATATGATCTAGACATGTTTTCATTAAATTTACCCTATTACAGTGATAATTCCCCTAGGTTGCATAACTGGTGTGTACACTGGTCTTTGTGTTACCTGGTCAGGGGGAAAGCAGTGCAGCAGTTGTCTAATGTGATTGTTGTAGAGCGTTTCCCACTGTCTGCAGGCCCAGCTGACATAGTCAGCCCAATTCTGAGGCCATTCCTCACCCAAACTCCTATAGACACCCTCCAGTATTTCCACAGCTTCCACATCCCCACGGGCAACTGTGCGATCGACAAACATTGAGTCACTGCAGAGGTGGAGAAAAGGCAAGGCAAGGCAAGTTTATTTATATAGCACATTTCATACACAATGGCAATTCAAAGTGCTTTACATAAAAGAAAGTAAAATAATTATAAAAAAAAATAATCACAACAATAAAAACAAGGAATTTAAAAACTTTTAAAAATTTAAAAATTGATTTAAAATGAATTAAAACAGTTAAGAACAGAATAGAAAATGATTATACATATAGTGCAGTCAGTTCGGATGTAGCACAGTGCTCATTCAGTAAATACACAGCTAAACAGATGAGTTTTGAGTCTGGATTTAGCACATCTGATCTCTGATGCGAGCTGGTTCCAACTGCGGGCAGCACAGTAGCTAAAAGTGGACTCCCTTTGTTTTGTGTGAACCCTTGGTATTTCTAACTGACTCGATCCTAATGATCTGAGTGGTCTGTTAGGTTTATATTCAGTGAGCATATCTGCAATGTATTTAGGTCCTAGGCCATTGAGTGATTTATAAACGAGTAAAAGTACTTTAAAATCAATCCTAAATGGAACTGGAAGCCGGTGTAAGGACCTGAGGACTGGTGTGATATGCTCAGATTTTCTGGTTCTAGTCAGAATCCTGGCAGCAGCGTTCTGGATGAGCTGCAGCTGTCTAATGGTCTTCTTGGGAAGGCCGGTGAGAAGACCATTACACTAGTCCACCCTGCTGGTGATAAAGGCATGAACAACTTTCTCCAAGTCTTGACTGGAAACAAAACATCTAATTCTTGCAATGTTTTTGAGATGATAGTATGCTGATTTAGTTACTGCTTTGACATGACTACTGAAACTAAGGTGTTAGTGGTGAAAAGAGGTAGAGCTATCAGTATATGAGTAGTTTTTGTTATTTTTTTTAATATCAGTTGTTTAGGCTAAACTTGATATGGCTCTAAACACACGGTTATTACCATTTATCAAAACTAAAACCATTAAAAACACTTCTAGTTTTTAACCAAGGAAAGCTGTTGAGTTGGGTGGGGTCCTTCCGTGACTTCACTACAGGCTGCAATTTGCCGACAGCCAAGAGGAAGTAGTTGAGATTGAGGCAGTTAAGCTGCTGCCTTCCCTTTGCGGTATCTGCCTACAGCACCTCAACTTCCTGCACACTCGCCTCTCTATAAACATCCTTCACTTCATTTCAGATGGAAAAGAGATCTGACAACAGTTGATACTTGCAGCAGGAAGACAGGGGGCAGCCTGGGGTTCCACTAACAATGAATAGCTGAACGTGTATACTTGAAGGTGTATAATATTGAAACAGAATCTCTAACACAATATCTGCATCTGCTGATAACAATACAGCCCCTTTACCCTATATTTCCTCCACACCAGTGTTAATTTTGACAGCAAATTTTGATTTACTTTTAGTCATAGTCTTTTGACTAAAATTCCATTTAGTTTTAGTCATATTTTACTCATCTGAATTGTTTTTAGCTTTAGTCTAGTTTTAGTCGACTAAATATCATAAGACCTATTAGACTAAAATCTAATGGGTTTAGTTACCGTGCAATGCATTTCCACTGCATTTCTCTAAAATTTCCAAACTCATTATATAGGTTTGATATTAAGGTTTTATCATGATAGACACGGATTTAACTGTGGTGAAGCACAACATGCCTTTGTATTAAAATTAAATAAAACCACTTCTCATAAAGAACAAAAACATGGTCTTCTTTTCAATGAAATACCAATGGTTATATAGGCTAATTATGCGTTCTTTATAACAACTTGTTTACCATATTCTTCATTCTTTCAAGCAGACATATTTATTTGTATAAATAAATTTAGATTAATCTTTATTAGGGCTACTAAAATGATTTAGTCAAGAGCAGTGAGAGATTTTCTGTCTTTATTTTGTTGCTTGATTAACATCAATGACTCGGACAATAGCAACTAAATTAGGCTGCTATCCCTTTAAAACCGAATGCACGGATGCAATGTACTGATACACGTTCTCCCTACTGTTTACGTTCTCTTAAGACGTAATTGACTGTTTTTACGTGAATGCTCGTCAAAACGGACAATTCGACAACATTTTATGTGTATTTCTCCGTTCATGAGATGTGAAAGAGTGCTCGTGTGCTGTGTGGGATGCGCTTTCTGTGTGTGTTTGCTTCGGTGTCTGCGCTCAGAAAACCGGACCGAATTGCATTCTCTCTTGCATCGTCAAATTTGTCCATATGTCTGCTCTTCTCTTACTCCCAGATATTGACATTTTTGAACGTTTTATGAGACATGCAGCAAGTGTGTGTTAGCTTATGTCCCGCCGGTTCATATGTAGGCATCTAACCTCCTAACTCGAATCTCTACCCAAATCGTCCCTCCCTAACATTTTCTTCTCGTTTTTATTCGTTGACGAAAATGTCAATAGATTTTCATCATAGTTTTTGTCATTCAAAATGAGTTTTAGTTCGTTATCGTCTCGTTTTCGTCTGTGAAAAAAATGTCGTTGACGAAAATTATTTGTCAATGAAATTAACACTGCTCCACACATTTGCTCTTCTAGTCTATTAACTAGTTATACTGTATTCATCTATACCTGAGAAAGTTGTTCACATTCTCTGCCATTTGTTTGAAAAGTCCCTCAAACTGGTCTCTGGCCCACTGAAAATGACAAACAACTGATTTGTGATTCACACACAATCATAGCTTCATGTACGGTAGAAATATAACTACTGCATTAAAACTCACTTTGTCGTCATTATCTCTTATGTTGACAAATATGTATTTGTAAATACATAGGGGTGTTTATTTATTATTATACTGCATTTAAAGTTGGAAATGACAATGCTGCAGTGAGCACTTATAATAAACATGATGGTATTGTCTTTTGGTGTGGACACAAATGTACAGTAGTTATCTTTATAGTTATCATTCTTGGTGTGAATAGGCCTTTAATCGACATAAAATGCTCTCATCAAAATGGAGGTGTTTCTGATCACAAAATGAGAAAAAAATTAAATGGCTTCTTGAACGGCTGCTAAATTGCCAAACAGATACAGTATATGCACAATCACATAAATTTGCTGACCTGTAGTGTGTGCTCTATACGGTGAGGGAAGTTCTTGAGTGTGCAGATGGGACAAATTGCTGATTTGCTGCTCAAGAAACATTTCTTATTATCATCAACAAACAGGGCTACATTTTTCAGGATTCTCTGATGGATAGAAAGTGAAAAAGAACAGCATTTATTTCAAATAAAAATTGTTTGTAACATTATAAATTTTTTTACTGTCACGTTTGCACAATTTAATGTATCCTTGCTGAACGAAAAATGTATTTTGTTAAACAAAGTGTATAACCCCAAACATTTGAACAGTGTTTGCTCGAAATAAAAAGTCTTATTTATTAGAATAAAACTTACATGAGAAAACTGTTTTAAAATAAAGAAATACACAATTTAGCAACATTCAGAGACATCTGAATCAAAGTCATCAAAGTAACCAAAAAAAAAAAAAATCTGAAATATTTGGCTGATTCACATGGGAAACTCTGAATGACATACCCTTAGTGCTCAGCAGGAAATGTCACATGGCACATAAAATATTTCCTGTGCATTCAACACCACTGACTCGCTGGTCTGCTCATTGTTCTTCATAACTGATCAACGATAAGATCCAACAGGGATCACAAATCAGAGTAATGTCCTCACCTGCTGGTGAAACAGGACAACACTCACCAGAAAATAGTTCTGTTTCTTCAGTTTGTCTTGAAAAGCAGATTCAAACACAGCAATCTACCCATCATATCGGCTGTGCCTCTACAGCACAGAAGATAAGGATCACTTTATGTGAAGTACGTAAAGTGCTTAGTTGATTACGTTCCTCATAAACAAGATTTTCGTATTTCCTAAATACTGAGAATGAGTTGGATTGTTGCTTACAGGAGCACATACGTCTTCAGAAAGGACTCCATCCTCCTCCTGAGGTAGGCATTCCAGGGCATCGAAGTACAGCCACTGTCCGAGAGGAGTGAATTTACCACTGCATGCCTGAAAGATTTTACACAAATGTAGTCATTAAAAAATGTGCTTGTGTCCACCATGGTCTCAAAGTCAACTGGTGCTGCCGGTGTAAAATGTTAAATGATTAAACTCACCTTCACCACCTCCTGAGCAGCCAGACCGCCAATGAAGGCATTAACAGGTGCCAGGTCACCGCTGGCAACCAGAGATAATTTCCTTACAGCATCTTCATCGAGCTCATCAAACTTTGCATCTGTGCAAAGCTCTTTCGTGATAGAAACCAGCACTTCAGCATCAGCCTATAGAGCGCGGTATAAACACAGACATGAACTACTGAACTATTACACAGGAGTGCAAAAATGTGCTGCAGAATCTGAAAATGAAAATTCAGTGCACTGTGAAATAAACTCTAATTACTATTATGATGTAGTATATGAAGTGCATATTTCTAATTCAAAATCCAATTCCTGATCCATTTTCTGTAGTAAAAATAATTTTTTGTCAATATTCCACAATGCTGCAAAGTGCAAAATAATTGGACTGTATCAATAATTATTCATGGGTCATCAATAATTATCAATAATTATTCATTGGTCTATTTTTTTTTTAAAACAGAGCAAAAAATTACCTTTCTTTATCCTTAGCAAACATTTTACACAATCATGTGGTGAAAACACTCATTTTTACAGAACACTTTTAAAAGATTCGGTCAAACAGGTGTGACAAGTTTGACTGAATATTTAAAAATGTTCTGTGAAAATACTGATAAACATTTTGGCATAAGTTTTGCTCGACTGACCTGGGATCTAGGATGGGGTGTCCGGCTGTATTTCTGAGCGAATCTATGCAGGGCCTGGAAGGCTAGGTGCAGAGACTGGTGTCTTTGTGTCTTGCCATAGTATGTCATCTCCACACGCTGAGGATCTCTGATCACTCTGATCTCTGATCACTTCATCCAGAGCCACATTCAGAGGTTTCTGCAAGAACTGAAATATCAGCTCAATGACATGCCTTGCTTTAATGCCGTATGTCGACACACTTCCATATTCCAAAAACATACTACATCGGTAGCATCTTAAAATATTTAATTATTCCATTCTATGCAGTCAAGTATCCTCACTATGGAATAAATCAATTTTGGGTGATACTTACAAAGCTGAGGATTTCAGGCTGTTTCACTTCAGTTGCCACTCCACCCTTCACATACTCGGAGAAGTTTGGAGTGTCACAAATACTGAAGGAATAGCTGTCTAAAATAATTAAAATAAATTGTTCTTGCCTGATTTGCATGCTATTGACCTTTTCTTGAACTTCTCTATCAATGCTCAGCATGTTTTCCATATATATGATCATATGACACCTACCTCTCACTTTGATTTCAATGGGGCCATAACTATTGAGTTCAGTCATGCCTTGAATCTCAGAGAAATTCACAAACATGCCATCTGTGAACCCATGGCTTTCCTCATCTGTGCATGTCACTATGCCTGGATTGTCCTATGAATGATAACACATTTTTGGCTCAAATTCATTAGAGGATAGTAAAAATTGTAGTAGAAATGAAGAAATATTGATTCATAAGGGATGGTAGGAAATTTGGCAACTTATTTTGAAACAATCATTGTTTGCATTTCCATTTGGCACCTCTAGAAAATTACATTGAAACTAAAACTGAAAATTCTGTCAAGCTGTTACAAATTCATAAGACTCTGTTCATGTTTGAAGCACAGATAAAGATATTTTTAATGAAATCTGAAAGATTCCTGTCCCTCCGTTGAAAGTCCATTAACTCAAAACTTTGACGCTTCATCTTTTTAATCCAAGTTCTCTGGAAAGGCACAATAACTTTACGATCAACAGACTTAATTTAGGTTTTTATAGGACCAAACTGAAAGTGAAAATGTGATTTTTGCTCTGTGTCACCTTGCTGATATGAGCAATCATGGCTGATACTGGAGTCTCTCCATTTGTGTCTCTGACCTCAAATGATTCACCAAAGTCACAGAACAGCTGCCTGCAAACCAAACACAGAAATCAGAACCTGATTCTGCACTATTTTAACCATTTTCACATATTTTGCTGATTCATGAGATGCAGCCTACCCACAAAGCCCTCTGGTGTCAGCCACAATAAACTTTATATTGCTCGAGTGACAAAATGCTCCCACACGTAGCTGCTCTTCTAAAGGTGAATTTGTGAGCACCACCACCTATTGTGATAAACACATTAAATATGACAAAGCAAGAAAAATCTGTATTGCACATGCATATGAGACCAGCATCATAACTCGCCTGGAAATTGCTGAGGAAGTCCTCATCGAGTTTGTTAGTCCAGGCAGACACTCGAACGTAGACATTCAGACTAGAGAGCTGCTTCTCAGAGCACAAGGCCCTGTTCTGACCCAGATCAGCTTCCTTTAGGTAAAACTACAGAGAGAATTTCACATAAAAATAATTATATAAATAACCCTTTGCAAAAGACCCAAATTAAAATGATAGTGATTCACCTAAAAATGAAAATGACGTCATCATTTACTAACTCTCATGTCTTTCCAAACCAGTATGACTTGCTTTGTTTCATGGAACACCAAAGGGGAGTAGCTTTTTCTATGTAATGATTGCATTTGGCCCTGATGCATTTATTTCAGAACATTCAGATGCATCACATTGTATTTGGTTTAGCAAATTTGAACACAGACATTTGTGCATCACCAGTCAAAACGGCAGCTTTTGTGATTAATAAATGCTGACAGAATATTGGTTTAGTTTAATTGGATTGAAAGGCCTCATTACTTGAGAGGAAAGATCTCTCCACTCCACCACACCCTCATCCTAAATGGTGACTGATCGAACTCCAGCCAGGATCACGTTTTTGGCAATCTCCATGCCAAGACCACGCATTCCAGCTATGAGGACATCAGCTCTTCCCATGCGACACATTGCATCATGGTCAATCACATACCTGTCGTGAGATAAAAAATTGCACCGCACATAAAGTAAAATTTCCCTGCTTGCTGATTTAATATTTGAAACATCTGAAATGTGAATGCTGCTATCTAAATTAATTTATTTTGTGTGACAGAATAAATACAACTTTTGATCTAAATTAAAACAAGCATACATTAAATATTACAAATGCTATTATGACGTATTCTTTGCACTTTGTATATTTAAATAACATGGAATATTTTCATATACCAGTATTCTAGTAAACAAAATAGTATGCAAATTATTTCAACTATAAAAAAAACAACAACAAAAACAACCCCAAAAATACCAGGAAGATGACTAGACAAGGTGGGGTGTAACTATTCAAACAGTATTGCTGACTTGGAACGTACAGGAAATACATAACTGCAATTCTTCAAACTAAGTAACCCGACCTCAAAAAGATGATTTACATTAACATTAAAGCTGAGACAACAAACTGAAAAACTAATGAAAACGTCTGTACAAAAATACAAGCTTCACATGTCTACTTTTAAACATTCTGTCTATTAGGCTTCCATTGTACATGTGTCATTGAACGAATTCTCTTATTTATTTAGGTATGTATATGTATGTGTATGTATTTTTTGAATAGAGGAAACACAGCAAAACTGTGAAATTTTAATCTTTTAATATCTAAATGAAATTGTAATAAGACCAACACAGATTTGTCTCCATTGGAAATGTAATGCATGTCAAGTGACGGCATTCAGTTTCAACAGCACTTAATTAAAGTAAATAAAGTAAGTGAGAGTATGATTACTCAGATGCTTTACACCCCTGTGCAGCAGTGACTGCTGGCAATGAAATTTACAAAGATAAATTTCCAAAAGACAGAAAGCACAAATAGTTAAAAGTTTAAGGGAAAATCAAGATGCAGACAAAGAAAGGAAAGGAAAGGAAAGGAAAGATAAGGAAAGCAGATAAGAATATTTTACAGTACACTTACAACTGTCGGGAATATAACCCCTCGTCAATATCAGCCTGAGCCATTTTCTGTAAGAATGACAAATCATTGTCAGTGGTGTCCTTTACAAAGAAGTACAGCAGATGCTAATACCATGGTAATTCCTGATTTCCATATTCATGTACCATGGTTTTTACATGTTACATTCTAAAAAAATACTGTACTATTATGGTGCATATCCAACATGTTAGTACCATTGTACTTTTTTGCAGTGGTGCATCTTTTAAATACACCTGTTCAACAATGCAGTAAACAATGCAAGGCATTGAGAGCTTTCAAGGATATTGTACATTAGCGAACAATAGGGGATGACGAATTTATAAATATGGCAACTGCATAATTAGCTGTAATGAGCTATTATTGACAAAAACTGTCAAAGAGTAGGCAACATTTTCAGTAACATTTACCTTTCAGCGGAGTTGGGCGTTTAGTTCCTCTGTCAGAACAGAAAGTGATCTTATTCAGAGGAAATGGTTTCACCTTCGTTTCTGTTATTGTGTATCTTTCGGCCTCTCTCTCACATTCGGCCATATCGAGTGATTAAAAAGCCAATTATATTTTGCTGTATCTTCGACAACTTCTGTCACCGGACGCTAAGATTCCTCAGGTGAGGTCAACACACCGTAGGTATGCAAGAGCAAATCACCACAGAACAACCACAAGATGGCGCTGCAAATCCACGGAAATAACTGAATAATACAGCATAAGCGTCTGGAATGGAACGAGAACCAAGTGACGGGGCACCAAACGACCCGGAATTGGTCTCAAACTGGTCAGATAAGATCACTCAATCTTTCAACTGAAATGTTGTTAAAGTTCCACTCCACTTCGTTTTTCAGGTCCAAAATATTGCCGTCATGTGAAACCTCTTACTTTTTTCAGCGCTTACCTGGATGAACCATTTACAATAGTTTCTGGTTTCTGGTTCCAAAACGCTATAAATCCATTTTGATTAATTTGAGTAAAAATATGTTTTCTTTACCAAGAAAGTGGCAAGATGAAAACCAGTTTCAAACTTTCACATAGCATCTTTAGGTTATAATAACAATAAAAAATCCAGATTTTGATTTTCATAGATTTATTATAAAAACAGACCTCCCCCCCCCATAAAAAAATGCAATAAAACCATGACACGTTTTTTTTTTTTTTTTTTTTTTCAAAAAGCAATCCATTGAATCAATATAAAAGTTAGTTTTCAAAGCAAATTGATCCACATATGACTGAACTTCTCAACACTATTCTTATATTCAGGCACTGGACTAAAAATACATTCAATCAGTCATTGCTCCCAAAATGAATTCAGTGGGTCATCTTGTTAATGCTACAAATTAATTACAACAATAAAAGAAAATTTCATCATGAACAATAACATGAACAACAATATCACATTAGACCACAGAAATTCCAAAATGACATTTCCCTTACATTCAACTCCCAAAAAGTGCATTCATCTTTGCCATGTTACATTCATTTAATTGACTAGTGCTATACGCTGTATTAACAAAAACATTAATGGCATTAATAAAAACACCTGCACTGACAAGCTACACAATATCGCGTTCATAATCGAATGCGATTCATCTGAGATTATGCAACCGATTATTGCGTAACTTGTCAGTGATCTACGGCCCTGTGTAATAAATGCAGCTCTATCTGAAAACACGTGATGGAGATTTACTACTAATCACAGAACCGGCTTTACGGACGAGATGTGCATGACAGTCACGTGATTTATTGTTTGTTTGTTGATCACAAAGTACAAAGTAGTTGAAGAAAACTAGGATGCCTGGGGCCTGTTTCATAAACATCACAATGTTTTTGAAAAGAGCTTCTTCATAACTATCCACAACCCAGGCTGTCGAGTTCATTTTCTAGTTATTTTCAAGCAAGGATCTGGAACAGAAAGAGGAGAGAGTGGTTAAAAAAATCCACTTACTGTACTGCAGTCTTAGCCTCTTATTTTGAGAAGTGTTGTAGATGGACTTACCTTGGAGCTGAAGAACCATTTCTGTACTGTGGGCAGTCTGAAGCTCACATGGGTTATAATCAGTGCTACCGTATGTGCTCGTGTTATTTATGGTTTGTGGAAAGGGCAGAGATTATGAATATTAAATTTGATGGCCATTGCCCTTGGATTCACATTACAGTGGAACATTAGAAATGTAAATGCAAGTAACATCATGAATATTACATTTATAAATCTACGGTGAATCAACAGAAAATATAAACATTCTGTGCAGCTTCTCCAGAGTGGCTGCATGATGAAGCTTTGATGGCGAAACAGCTGTTTCACGATTGGCCAAAATGTATTTTGTTTAGTTCGAGTCTGGCGCCTTCAGTTCCACTAATGCTTACAACTTTTATTTTTGCCACTGCATAAAAATACAAAAAAAAAAGAAAGATAATTACGACTTTTTCCCACAGTTTTTAGACAACTGACCTGACCACGTGCAGAAAGAATTCAAAAGTCAAAATTGTGTGATATAAACCTGCAATTCTATGAAAAAATTCAGAATTTTGCTTGTTTTAACCCTTGCCTTATTGTTTCATTTGCCCCACCTGCTTTTCCTTTCTTTCCTGTTCTCCCTGTGTTCTCTGTCCTGTGCCAGATTGTCATCTTATGTACCTCTGTGTAGCTGTGCTTTAGTTGTGTCCTGCACAGCGCAGCATAGCCTTGTCTTGCCTTTCCTGAGTGTTTTCCCCTATGAGGTAGTTTTGTTTGCTATTTGTTTTATTTTTTGACACTCAAATAAAGCCCACAGAGCTCTGAGTCTTCAACTCATATTTACTCAAAACCCGCAATAGGCCTATGTTACACTTTATTCTTGTTCATACAGCCGCTGCATTAAACAGTACATAAAGTATTAAATAAAAAGTGTTTCTGAAGCAGAACGCTGCATCTAATCCACTTAATCCAGCAAATACACAAACACAGCTGGACACACCTCAAGACTTAAGAGGTTAATTACTTGTTTATGTTTACCCTAATTTATATGTGGTTTTAATCAAAGATGATGATCAAAGATTGTATGTGCGGTAGATTTTGGCTATTGAAAATATAAACTTTTAACTCAACACTCAAATGAACAATGAATTCTTGAAGATTCTAAGATGAAGTCATAAAGTAATCAGATCTTCCCATCGCTAATAAAAAGTCCAAAACAGCATAATTTCTCTTACTTTCATGTAATGCAGTATCTCAAATGTATCAACAGTACATTCAATTTTTGAGACATTATTGTGCACCGCATGCTGGCATGATACAGTCATAATACAGTACCATCATTAACATTAATAAGCAGTTGTCTCAGATATCTTGATAAGGCTGTTTGGCTATGACAAATTTTAATTTTTATTCATATTTATTTGAGAAAAAATACTTCGGGGAAACTGATTTCACACATCCACTGAAAATCACCAAACACCAGCTGATTAAAAGACAGTGAGCAAAAATGACTCAGAAAAGTGATGTTAGTTCTGAAAGCCACTATAGAGAGAATAATTTGATGTTCTCAAATAAAACAAATGTCTTAATTAAACATAAATACAACTAAATACATTATTTATAAGTAAAATTTAGCCAACTAAAAATCATAATTTTGATGGCATAATCTTTACAATAATAACCTTACAAGCAAAGAATTCCTTCATTTGTTTCAGAAACTTCTGGTCTCGGACCCCATATATCAAAGGACTCAGTAATCTTGGCATAATATTTGTGATTAGATAATTAAAGAAAGTGATCTTTGTTCTGTGAACAGGAAAAAAAGGACTGACAATTAAATCCAAAACAGGGGCGATATAGGAAAGCATACAAAGAAGTAACTGGACACCATGCAACAATATCGTACTCCGAGCCTTATTTGCTGAACCCTTTGAAACGGCCTTTCTGGCAGTGAACAGGACTCGGCAATAAGTATAGATGAGAATTATCCACACTAATGACATATAAATGACTTGTGAAGAAGTGGTGCGATTCTTGTGGGCTTTGGAAGAGAACAAACTATATGGATAGCAAAGTACAAGAGATCTGAAGAAAGATATGGGTTGGATTAAGAGTAAAATAATGATATCTGACAGAGAAGGTATAGCTCCTATAACCCACAGCAAACATATAAAAATGTAGGTCCTTTGCGGTGTGCAAATCTGAGCATGACGCAGTGGTTTACAGATAGCAATAAAACGCTCTATTGCCATACCAGCCAGATTCAATGGAGTGATCATAAAGGTGGTTGAACCGAGAACAACCAATACACAACACAATGAGGCATTCACAAGTGGTGAAACGTAGGTCAACACATATAAAGTCACTGATATGCATATCATGAGCATGTCATTGATTACCAGGTGAATGTATAAAATGTATCTGGAGTCTCTTGAAAACGTGGGATTGGAGAAGTACGTCACCACTAGCATTCCATTAATGAAATTAATGATAAGACCGAGAGAAACAATCACAATGTTTTTGGCAAGAGCTTCTTCATAGCTATCCACAATCCAGACCGTCGAGTTCATTTTCCAGTTCTTGACAAGCAAAGATCTGGAACAGAAAAAGGAGAGAGTGGTTAAAAAAATCACCTACTACAGTCTTGACTTAGCCTATTCATTTAAGAATTCTCATAGATAGACTTACCTTGAGCAGAAGAACCAGTTCTGGATGGTGGGCAGTCTGAAGCTCACATGAGTTTTAATCAGTAGAGTGCTACTGTATGTTATTTATGGTTTGTGGAAAGGGGAGAGATCATGAATATTAAATATGATGGTCACAGCCATTGGGTCATTTTAAATGAGTCTATTCAAATGTTTGCATGTTTGCAATGCAAATGTTGCACTCTCTGCATTGCCTCTCTGCAAGAGGCATTATAGCATCATTAAAGGATTAGTTCACTTCCAGAATAAAAAAATCCTGATAATTTACTCACCCCCATGTCATCCAAGATGTTCATGTCTTTCTTTGTTCAGTCGCAAAGAAATTATGTTTTTTGAGGAAAACATTCCAGGATTTTTCTCCATATAGTGGACTTCAATGGCGGTCAACAGGTTGAAGGCTCAAACTGCAGTTTCAGTGCAGCTTCAAAGGGCTCTACATGATCCCAACCGAGGAATAAGGGTCTTATCTTGCAAAACAATTGGTCTATTTTCTAAAAAAATAAAAATGCATATACTTTTTAACCACAAATGCTCTTCTTGTACTAGCTCTGCAATGCACATGCGCAACTTCATGCATTACGTCATCAAGAAAGGTCACGCGTGGTTAGTTCTTTGTCTGTCTACTTCGGTTCAAAAACGTAGGGTAAGGCAAAAAACTCCATCTCATTTTGTCCTCCAACTTCAAAATCGTCCAACATCGTTGTTTTACCTTTTTTTGTAAAGGGCGTTTGACTTTCTTTGCACGGTCACTTTGTAAACACTGGGTCGGTACTTCTACCTATGTCACGCGTGACCTTTCCAACATGACTACATAATATGTGAGGTCGAGCTAGTGCAAGACAAGCATTTGTGGTTAAAAAGTATATAATTTTATTTTTTTTTTAGAAAATGACCGATCTTTTCCCTAGATCATTTTCCTTGGAGGAAAATCCTGGAATGTTCTCCTCCAAAGATGTAATTTATTTTTGACTGAAGAAAGAAAGTCACAAACATCTTGGATGACATGGGGATGAGTAAATTATCAGGAAATTTTTACTCTGGAAGTGAACTAATCCTTTAACATGGACATAACTTCTACTGTCAGTTTTGACTGCACAATTACGGTCATAATCAGATCTAGTGAATAAACATACTGTATTAATAACCTTATATTTCAATAATAATTAGGGACTGTAATGGTGTTGTGCAGGATTAAGTGCACGACGCAGGAGAATCCATCAAACAGTCTTTAATAATAAATCCAACAGGAGATGGGGAAAATGGAACACAACCACAGAAACAAGAACAAACAATACTGGACCAGGAAGGAACTGACTAACACTAAGGGCTTAAATAAACAGGTGAAGATTACCTGAAACAGAACAGGTGTGAATTAATCAGAAGGATGCAGAGCAAGCACAGGACAGGAAACCAAAGGAGATGATGGTTGGAGAAACCAGGGAGGCAATGACGGAGGGAGGAGCCAGGTGGGGAACCAGAGTCTAGCCAGAAAGGAGGCCCATGGTGACGGAGCAACTAAGGCGAACCAACGGACCCCAGTGGAGTCAAGGGAGCGTGGAGCCAAGGAGGAGCCGAAGGCTCAAAGGGCCGAGGTAAAGTCTAGAGTTTGGAGGCCCGAGGTGGAGCTAGGGGATCCACTTGCCAGTACAGAACTGGGCACCAGAAGACCTGAGGCGGATCCACGGAGCAGAGTGGAATAAACCATGGAGGAGTTGAGGAGTTGATGGGAACCAGAGGAGGCGGGGCCGACAGACTGGCTGGCTTTGGAAGAGGCAGGAGACGCAGGCTGGGTGGGAACTCTAGAGACTTTGAGCTGGCTGGAACCAGCAGGAACGCAGGAGGTTCTGAGCTTGGCAGAGATTCAGGGCTGGACAGAACCAGCGGTGGTGGGAGAAATGGGTGGAAATCCTCTTCCAAATAATTATAAAAACACAGTTTGCAGAGGCCAGCTGCAGCTCACCCTCAATGGCGAGAATGTGGGCAGGGCCTTCTACCATGCCATACTCCAAAAGAAATCCCATGGCGTCACATGTTGCTGCAGGCTCTGGGGTGATGATTGGGTCAGTCGAATCCCCTTGTGCTGGCTCGAATATCATGGCAGGCTCAGGCTCTCCATTTGTGGTGGGCTCTAGCAATTGTTCCGTGCAGCAGGGTGATGGCCACCAGGGCTCAGGATCAGGAATAGGACTGGTGGTGTCCTCCTCAGTGGGGCCAGTGGTGAAGTGCGAGCTGTAAGTCACCAGCACCCGCTCCACATAAGCTGTGAAGAAATTGACTAAAACTGAAGGCTTAAATAGACAGATAATGATTAACTGAAACAGAACAGGTGTGAATTAAGTGGAGGGAAAATGGGAACAATTTCCTGGCTTCTGTGATGCCTTGGTTTGATCAGTGGTGGACAGGGGTCATCATGGACATCAGAGTATGTGAGTGGAGCACAGCGCTGAGTGGAGTGGTGTGATTTTGAATGGTGCGATAAGCGGATTTTTTAAAAGTCGCTCTTGGAGCGTTGTGGTTTTCAAGAGCGCTCCACTACCATTCCATCACGAGCACAGTTCATGCCAACAGCCCATAATATAGCTGTATTTTATCAAGAATTCACATGTTAAACATATTTAGCTAGCTTGACACAGATGGATCACTCAAATCAGAAAGAATGTGAGGTTATGATGACGGCAATGGACATGAGCGGGAAGTTACAGTTCTCAAGGAATTTGTTTCTTCTAGATACTGAATATTTTCGGGTGAAAGCATGATTACAGTGCTACTTCATATATCTATTTGATTTCGAATGAGCAGAAATCTGTAAGAAATGCAACAATCCATAGGTAAAATAACTGACATAAACATACTGTTATTTGAGCCTCATGAAAATGCGTGTCAATAGAACGATTTTTTTTTTTTGTATTTTGCATGCTATTTATACGCAGAAACTGACGTTGGCATGCTTACGATACGTATGTGTTTGACATGCATATAATACGCAGTTTTTGCGTGCATATGATACGCACTTTGTTGGTGTGCATATGATATGCATCTGGTAGGTATAAAAGTTTGCACACTTGTGTCCCAATAAGCCACTTTGAAACTATGCTTCTAGTATTTTATTTTATTTTTTTCTTTTAATATATGTAATGAACAGAACTTCTGTGATATTTCAAAACATACTGAAACACTTTAGCTGTAAATTTCCTCATGAAGTGAAGATGAAGTGGGGTTTTTGTGCTATCAGTGAGTGAGGAGTGGAGTGGGGAGCGGGAAATGGTGAACCTGGAGCGGAGCTGGAACGGAGTGATTATTGAATGCTTGGAGTGCGGAGGGGAAATTGTTGCCGCTCCACTCCGCTCACATACTCTGATGGACATCATGGTCATCAGTGGTCAACATGGGCACTCTGCAGATCTGCAGCTACAGTATATAGCCCTATACACAGCATTATGTTTTTCAGCAATTTGAGCTATTGTAGCTCTTCGTTGTGATCAGAGCTAACAGTCTAGCCTTCATTCCCTGCATGCATTAATGAGCCACCCTGATGCATACTAACCACTGCATACTGGGGCCAGTTGCATAAACATATCTAAGTCTTAAGAACTACTTTGATCAACTAGCAGTTAGCCAAGGGATAACCTTTCTTACTTTTTAATACACATTAGACCAGTCAACCTTTTTGTAACTGATTAAAAAAAAAAATTACGACCGGTTTTGAAGAAAAAAAGTTTGTTCTACCGGGCCCTGGGAACACCCCACAAGATTTGGAGATGCTTCCACTCAGTATATAAAGTATATATATATATATATATATATATATATAAGTAAATATATTTATACTAATTTATCAAAGCAAAATAGAATTAAAAACTAAAAGAATAAGAATTTACAGTGCAATTTCTTTAATTAAAAAAAAAATCATAATACAGTACTACTTTAGTCACCAACATTAATAAGTAGTTTTCTCTAAATATCTAATTTTAAAAAAGACTACCTAAATATTTTCGTTGTTGTGCATCCATAATATATAATTTCTATAGTTAATATGATTCACGACACCTGTGTGAACTAGAGGGTAAATGATTTATACATTCACTAAAATTCATCAATACACCAGCTGATTAAAAGACATTGAAAATGGATCAGTGAAGTTAGTTTTGAGTAAATGCCATTCATCATTTGTTTGCACTGAAAATTCATAAATATTCAGGTTTGAAGTGTTTTGGGCCACTGTAGAGAGTTTCTGTACTCACTGCTGTTCTCAAATAAAACAAATCTCATAAATAAATATAAATGCAAATAAAAAAATCAAATCAAATTCTAATTACTAATATTTCTAAATAAATGTAGCCAAATAAAAAAAGTAATTATTTTGATGGCACAATCTTTACAATGATAATTTTACAAGCAAAGAATTCCTTCAATTGTTTCAGAAACCTCTGGTCTCGGACCCCATATATCAAAGGACTCAGTAATCTTGGCATAATATTTGTGATTAGATAATTAAAGAAAGTGATCTTTGTTCTGTGAACAGGAAAAAAAGGAGCAACAAACATATCCATAACAGGAGTGATATAGGAAAGCATACAAAGAAGTAACTGGACACCATGCAACAATATCGTACTCCGAGCCTTATTTGCTGAACCTTTTGAAACAGCCTTTCCGGCAGTGAACAGGACTCTGCAATAAGTATAGATGAGAATTATCCACACCAGTGACATACAGATGACTTGTGAAGCAGTGATGCGATCCTTGTTTTGTTTTGTCGGGAACAAACTAAATGTGTAGCAAAGCACAGCGGACCTGGAGAGTAATATGGGCTGGACAGAGAGTAGAATAATGATATCTGCCAGAGAAGGCATAGCTCCTACAACCCAAATCAAACATATAAAGATGTGGGTTCTTTGAGGTGTGCAAATCTGAGCGTGATGCAGTGGTTTACAGATAGCAATGAAACGCTCTATTGCCATACCAGCCAGATTCAATGGAGTGATCATAAAGGTGGCTGTACCGAGAAAAACCAATGTGTAACACAATGGTGCATTTCCAAGTTGGGAAGCATAGGTCAACACATATAAAGTCACTGATATGCATATGAGCATGTCATTGATTACCAGGTGAATGTATAAAATGTATATGGAGTCTTTTGAAAACATTGGATTGGAAAAGAAAGTCACCACTAGCATTCCATTAATGAAATTAATGATAAGACCGAGAGAAACAATCACAATGTTTTTGGCAAGAGCTTCTTCATAACTATCCACAATCCAGGCTGTCGAGTTCATTTTCCAGTTCTTTATGACCAAGGGTCTGGAAGAGAATGAGGAGAGAGGGGTTAAATAGTGACCTAGTCTAGACTAATCAAGCCTATTCCTTTTGAGAAGTCTTGTAGATAGACTTACCTTGAGCAGAAGAAAGGGTTCTGGATTGTGTGTCTCAGTCTGAAGCTCACATGAGTTTTATTCAGTAGAGCGCTACTGTCTGTGCTCATGTGTTATTTATGGTTTGTGGAAAGGGCAGAGATTATGAATATTAAATATGAAGGGTCACTTAATTAGCCTATTCAAACATTTGCTGTAAATTTCATAACAATGCAGTATTTGCAAGGCAAAAGCAAGTATTGAAATGAATACAAATCTACTGTTTTTATATCAACACAAGTTCTTTTTTGCAGCTGTGCTCATTTTCAACCTACTATAATGTTAAAATTGCATTGATAAAACTTATTGAAATAAGATTTGTATTAATTGCTAACAGCAAAATTAAGCGATACTCAACATAACAGCACTTTGAAATGGTAATGTAATTTGTACTTGGACTTCTCATAGTGGCCACAAGGGGCCAGTATATCTTGTCTGAATGATACCTGTACTGTTTCTGTGATTTAGAGTTATCTGTTGTGTAATTGTTTACATTTGAAGCGGATTAAATCCTTAATAAATAAAAAAAAACAAAAAAACAAACCAACCAAAAAACAGCATATGCTGGTCATGGTCAGGTATGTTTTGAAGCGTGGCTGCTGGTTTGAGCTGGTTTAAGCTGGTCATGTGCTGGTCTTAAGCTGGTCCTAAGCAACTAGCTCCTTCTCAGGACCAGTTTAGGACCAGCACATGGACAGCTTAAACCAACACATGGCCAGCTAAGTACCAGCTTAAACCAGCTCAAACCAGCAGCCATGCTTCAAAACATACCTAACCAGCATATGCTGTTTTTTTCAACAGGGAAATACTTAATAAAATTAAAATATTTAAAATTTATACTTAAAACACATGAACCAAAACCTAAAACTAGGACTAAAGATATATTTAAGTAAATTAAATTAATTAGATCACCTACTGGGAAATGTAAATGCGACAAATTAAATGCAGTGCTATCTGGCCCTAAACCATACTATATGTGACAAATGAAAAAGGGAGAGTGACCTTGACAATGTTTTAAAAAGAAAATGATTTGAATTTTACTTTGTATAATATAACTTTGCACTGTTTACACAGCTTAGCAGAAACATTTTGCTAAAATAAATGTAAAGGAATTTTAAGATTGTTGGGGCAGTGTACAGTTAATTATGGTCCGTCTGCTCATAATACACAATTTATTGCAGGTTTGAATGTAAACACTTACAATTCATTATTTTCAAGATGTGGCATTTTAACACATAGTGTCATTGTTATATTAAATCATGGAAAACATTCTAATGATTATATTTAACAAAATGTTGACAACTAAAGAACACTGTTAATTTATGCCATAACAATGTGGCAGTACATTTGATTAAATTTAACATTTACATCAGCGTTTCAAAAGATTTATCTGGTACATGAAGAACTATGCATGCTTTATGCTGTACAGCCATTAGTGACGTGTTTTTATGAAACATTACCCTTTTTTTCTCATTGCTTGGTTGATTCAACCTTTACAATGAATAATCTGCATGAAAAAAGCCCCTTCACGTGTTTGTAAAAAAGTTTATCGCGAACACCATAAATCAGGGGAGTAAGCAGTCGTGGTACTATATTTGTTAAAAGATAATTTAAAAAGGTTAGTCTTGCCCGGTCAACTGGTATAAGTGGGACAAACATCTTGTCTATGACAGCAGTAATGTAGGACAACATACAGAGCAGAAGCTGTGCTCCATGTAACAGGATGGTGCTTTGGGCCTTTTTTGCTGAGGATTTATCAGCAGAGGCTCTTCTGGCCGCAATCAGCACTTGACAATATGTGAATACAAGAATTACCCACACAACAGAGGAGTACAGGCCATTCATAAATCTGCTCTGTATTTCATGGTATGATGTGTTATACAGAATTGATACACTACAAGAAGCAGCTGTTGAAAAAACAGATAAAGGACGAACAATTGAAAGGAGAATCAAGTCAGTCAATCCAGGTATGACTCCTACACCCCAAATCAGAGAGATGAGGATGTAGGTCCTGCGCACTGTGCAGATCTGATGGTGATGCAGTGGTTTGCAGATGGCAATGTAACGCTCAACAGCCATACCGGCCAAAGTCAAAGGAGTGTTCTTATGAGTAGTTGAGGTTATTATTAGCAGGGTGACACAGAACGGCAAAGGAACCTTCGGCCATGCATAAGCCATCACAGAAAGAGTGACACTGAAAAAAACCATGAGCATATCATTGATAACCAAGTGAATATATAATATATATCTTGGATCATTGTAGAAAACTGAACTCCTGAAAAATGTCAGTACAAACATTCCATTTATGGACATAATTGTGACCCCAAGAAGAACAATGGTAAAATTCTTTGCAAAAGCATCTGCATATTTTTCCTGTACACTATATAGAAACATTGTAGAATTCATTGTCCTTGTGCCGTGGTGTAAAATTCACTGATTATAATAAGTGAACCTTTCTTGTGGAAAAAAAGACTGTTGTTCTTGTTCTCTTCCTTCAAGTGATCTTGATGACAGTCAAAAAAGTAGATGAAGCTCGAATATGACCTTCTTTATCCTGAAGATTTTTCCAGTTTTTTCATCTCATATAGAAAATAAAACATTTAGCAAGTTAACAATTATAAGGTACAATGAATATACTTTAAATAAAAAATTAAAGACGTTGAAAGAGTGAACCTCTTCAGTTTGCTTAGTAAATAGTTTTGACTCCAGACGTGAACAGACTGGTTTATATACTCATTTGAGATGTAAAAGAGGGGAGAAAAATGAACCACAAAAGAGGAGGGAGGGAGGGACAGAGAGAGTTTAATTACAGTATATTATATTTCTCTCCTGGTGTAAATACACACACACACACACACACACACACAAAACTAAAAGCACCTGCAGTTTTATATAAAATAGACGAACATGTAGCCTATTTAGCTGGTTGCAGCCAATTTGGCAACTAACATTTTAAGTTACTGGCCATTTGTAACCTCTACTAGCCAAAATAAAAATATCAGAAATAACCCATGCTATCAAAGTCACTGCTTAGATTTGAAATACATTTATTATTAAATTTTGAATCACTGAATGGAGTTCAGTTTTTACGGCAGTCAATAATGAAACTGAAATAAAAACATAATTCTTTGACTTTTCTTATAAAACAGCATTCATTTCTTGTAATTTAGAAATATAGCTCACTCCTAAATGAATGTATACGAAACACATTGAAGCATAAAGTGATCAGCTGTTTCCTCCAGCTTAGGTTGAAGTCACATTTATGTATAAATACATACATTTGTATGTACTGTAACTTCTGTTTTGGGTTTGAGTTTTGTTTGAATTGTTAGTTTTGAACTGTTTCCAGTTCAGCTTCCTGTTTTTGTCCTACTGTTACAATGGTTTTCAATTCAAATTTAACTCAGGTGTCACACCTGTGTCTAGTTATATTGTTTTGTCCCTAGTGTTTCTCTATCTATAGACGGTTTCATCGGGCGCACGCGCCTGGCCCGAAGTTGACTTCCAGTCTGTGTTTGTTTATCGGTCTGGTTAGTGTCGCCGGCTACAAACGCAGTTAAAGTTAAAGTGATGAGTAATAAATTTGTGCTCAGGTTGTTGTGCTGTGGGATGTTTTCCATACATTTATTTATTTTTGGCGACCCGTCACGATATTATAACTGACTGATTTTCCAAAAGACTTTGTTGAAAAAACATGAGCACGTAAGGCACGTTTAAAAATCAAAACGAGGCGCGGGTGTTTTTATATCACTGTATTTCTGAAGGAAGACTGTCTTTAGAAAATGTTCGGTTTCATTTTCATTTCATCTTGCATGTTATATGCCTGATAAAACAGCGTTTGTGAGCGGAGCTCTGCTTTGTCTACTGCCGATACCGGGGAAACCTCTAGTTCTCCCGCTTTAAAGCGACTCCTGCTGGCAGAGAATGAATTTGCATTTTTAATAAGTCCGTCTGATTTACGCAGCAAACATATTTTGCTTGTTATCAAAAAATAATCTACTCTAGAGGGACTTGGCTGTTGTTGTTGAGTCTATTTGGATGTCTACTGGAAATTAAGTTAGGGCCACAAAAGCGCGCATGCGCAGTAACGTTTATGTTGTTGCAGTTGAAACCGTCTATACATAGCTGTCAGGTGTGTATCTTGTTTCCCCTCCTTGTGTGACCTTATTTGGACTTCCTGTTCCGTTCCTCCTTTTGTTATCATTAGTTGATGTGTTCCCAGCCCTGTGTTGTTGATTATCTTGTTTAGGTTCCATGTTATAAGCCCTGTGTTTCCCTACCTCTGTGTCCGGTCAGACTGTCTTCATGTGAATATCGTCTTCATGTTCTTCCATGTCTCCATCGTTCTCTGAGTTTGTTTTGTTAAATAAAGATTTCATTTGAAGAAGTTCCTCGCAGATGACCGGACCGACACCGACAATGCAACGGAGGAGGCTGAGGTTAGTTCCCCGCTAGGGGTGTCCATGGAGCCCAAGCCCGCCGCCGTTTGCGGCCCATGCAAGTTCGCCACCCGTGGCCAACGCAAGTCCGCCGCTGTCCGCGGCCAACCCAAGCCTGCCGGCAGAAAATATGGCAAGCCCTCCGGCTGAGAATATGGCAAGCCCGCCTATGGAGGATCATGTGCCTGTAGGAGTACTGGTGTACTATGAGGGAATGTCATGGGTCCCAGTGCCTACTCCTCGCAAGTGCCCTCCAGTTCCTGTGCCCGCTCCTCGACAGCGCACTCCTGTGCCCGCTCCTCGCAAGCGCCCTCCTATGTCTCCACTGGTCCCGTCCAGCTCTCTTTCGTCTCCTGCGTCTCTGCTGGTTCCGCCCAGCCCTCCTGCGTCTCCTATGTCTCCACTGGTCCCGTCCAGCTCTGCGCTTCCAGAGCGCCCCCCAGAGCCCGCTTCTCCAGAGCGCCCCCCCAGAGCCCGCTCCCTGCTCCGCCACGGCCTCCCGAGGCTCCTGATCCACCATGGCAGTCTGAATCCCCTGATCCGCCATGGCTGCCTGACCCGCCCTGGAGGTCATTCCAGTATCCTGCCCTGCGCTGGCCTCCAGGGCGCCCGCCCCCCCCTCCCCGGTGGAACTGTTACGGTGCGGGACACGCCTACCAGGAGGGGGGCGATCTGTCACGTGTGTGTCTTGTTTCCCCTCCTCGTGTGACCTTATTTGGACTTCTTGTTCCGTTCCTCGTTTTGTTATCATTAGTTGATCTGTTCCCAGCCTTGTGTTGTTGATTATCTTGTTTAGGTTCCATGTTGTAAGCCCTGTGTTTCCCTACCTCTGTGTTTGGCCAGACCGTCTTCATGTGAATATCGTCTTCATGTTCTTCCATGTCTCCATTCTCTGAGTTTTTTTTGTTAAAGATTTAATTTGAAGAAGTTCCTCGCCTCCTCGTCTCCGTGATCCCCAGTGAGTGAGTGTGACAGTAGCACTCATTTTCAGTCATTTTTGGACTGATCTTGTCTTTACAAAGTGGTTTTTCTGTTTGCTGTGATCTTGTAATCTGAGAATCATAACCCACCAAAGTAGCTAGTGAGTTGATATGCATTACCTGCCACGGGTGAATATCACCTGCATTTAGTGGGTTGCCAGGTGTTCATTTCAAACCCTTGTTGTATGTATCGCCGCACTTCGGAAATGAAATGTCAGGTGAGTGGCACTAAAAAGATTGTTGCTAATTTAACCCTTTCAAAAGGTACCTTATTTACTCCTAAAGGGTGCATATACCTTAAATGTATATATTAGTACCTTTTAAAAGGGTACCACCCCATTGACAGCTTTTGAACCTTACCGATAGTGTTAACATTAGCAAACAAACACATTTGCTGAAACAACGATGCCATTTTAGCTTGCTTTTACAAGTCTTTGAGCTTATGTATCGTAACTCGTGATTCACACGACTTGTGCACATTGCAAGTGCAATGCTTTACCAAGTGAGCTATACCAAATAATTTAACTAGAAACACCATATATATATGAAGCTGGTTATGAGATGCAACTGTCAGTGTCTTTTGACAAAATTGTCAAAGTCTTTATTAATCAAATCTGCCCCTGTAATCACAATTTGTGTGATAAAGAATGAACCTTGTCTGTGTTTTAATGCCACTAGTGGTCATTTCAGCTGGAAACTGCAACAAATTGTATCCATATGATTTTTTGCAAAAGTGTACATAGGAGCACATTTTTCAGTGTTGCATTTTTTTTAGTATTTGTGCTCCCTGACAAGTAGTGAACCCATGAAACTGGCATTGCCAGTGGCACACTCTGTTCAGTTACAGGATTTATGCCACAGGCTTAAATTCAATGTTTGCATCAAGTGTCACAATTCATTAATATAAGTGTAATGCACTTGAATAATTTTGCATGTTTTACATTGTATTATTGTGATGGGTTAAACAGGAGATTTTGCACAAAAAAATATGTAAGCATTAATGAAGAAAACTAATAATCAAGAACTTATTGTTTTCTGCAGAGCAAATCAATAGAAAAATAAACAGCAAGATTTTTTAAAGAATTTTTTGCTCATTGTTCGGTTGATTCAACCTTTACAATAGGCAATATACATGAATAAAATCCCTTCATGTGATTATAAAAATGTTTATCCCGAACACCATAAATCAAGGGGGTGAGCAATCGTGGCACAATGTTTGTTAGAAGGTAATTGAAAAAACCGATTTTCTTCTGCTGATCAGTCACAAGTGGAAGAAAAATTTTGTCTAACACAGGAGTAATGTAGGATAACATACAGAGCAGAAGCTGTGCTCCATGTAACAGGATGGTGCTTTGGGCCTTTTTTGCTGAGGATTTATCGGCGGAGGCTCTTCTGGCCACAACCAGCACTTGACAATATGTGAATACAAGAATTACCCACACAACAGATGTATAAAGCCCAAGCGTAAATTTGCTGAGTTCTTCATGGTATGGTGTGTTATAAAGAGTTGCTGAACTACAGAGAGTAACTGTTTTAAAGACAGATAAAGGACGAACAATTACAATGATAATCAAGTCGTTCAATCCAGGTATGACTCCTACACCCCAAATCAGAGAGATGAGGATGTAGGTCCTGCGCACTGTGCAGATCTGATGGTGATGCAGTGGTTTGCAGATGGCAATGTAACGCTCAACAGCCATACCGGCCAAAGTCAGAGGAGTGTTCTTATGAGCAGTTGCAGCTACTATAAGCAGGGTGACACAGAATGGGAACGGTACATTTTGCCAGGCAAAACTCATCACAAAAAGAGTTACAGTTAAACAAACCATGAGCATATCATTGATAACCAAGTGAATATATAATATGTATCGTGGATCATTGTAGAAAACTGAACTCCTAAAGAATATGTATACAAAGACTCCATTGATGGAGATAATTATGACCGCAAGAAAAACGATCGTAAAATTCTTTGCAAAAGCATCTGCATATCTTTCTTGTAGATTATAGAGTTGCACTGTAGAGTTCATTGTGCTTTTGCACTGGTGTAAAAGTCAGTGGCAGTCGTTTTCTTTGGAAGAAGGACTTTTGACTGTAGTTGTTGTCTAATTTTCCCTCCAACAATATTGATGGCTGATCAGCTTGATCAAGCTGAAATAAAAATCTTCTTTATCCTGAGGATTTTTCCATTTATTTCATCTGATATGGAAATTAAAAGGAGATACATTTAGCATGTTAACAAGCATATGAGGCATAGAAATACAAAATAAAAGACATTGTTGAAAGAGTGAACTTACCTTTTTAGTTTGCTTAGTAAATGTTTTGATTCCAGGCATAACTGAGCAGTTTATATGCTCATCTGAGATGTAAATGAGGAGGGAGAAAAAAGTGTGAGAGAGAAAGAAAAGGGAGGGAGGAAAAGAGCGAGTTTGGCCTCTCGGAAATGTAATGAACTAAATTGCAGTTTTTTTTAAATCACGTATGAAGTCATTATATCAGAAGTTGTGTAAAAACATTTAATGATCATTTAAGTTTTGTTGCCTTCAATTCAGTGTTACTGACAGCTAGTGAACAGAAATTTTGTCCATTTCTGATAGGACAGCATGCAGTATATATTTTTATTTATATGCATTCACTTGACATACACTTTTATGCAAAGCAAATTACAGTGCATTCATCATCTGTGTTGACGTTTCTAGCACCACGCTCTACCAGTCGAGCTTTAGGAATTATGCCATAGGCTCAAGTTTGACATTTGCATCAAGTGTTTTTTATATACTATATTATATGATGATGCCATCCAATTTTGTTTTAAATGTAATAATTAATGATTGCACTAAAAATAAGCATTACCAAAGATTTCTAATAATAAAGAAGTTACTAAAATAGCACTGTATTCAGCAGAGAGTAAACAAAGAAAACGATTAACAGCAAGATTAACAGCAAGCTTTTTTGCTCACTGTTTGGTTGATTCGACCTTTACAATAAGTAATTTACATGCAAAAAGCCTCTTCATGTGATTATAAAAAAGTTTATCTCGAACACCATAAATCAGTGGGGTAAGCAGTCGTGGTAATAAGTTTGTTATAAAATAATTAGGAATGGTCACTTTTTGCCATGAGCGGCCCCAAGATGGCACCGCTCATGGTAGCCTCCATGGCGTCGTCCGCAGTTGTTTTTGTTTTTGTTAGTTTGTCCTGTCTTTAGTTATATCCCTGCAATCAGTTTCACCAGAGACGAATTGCTGGACATTCGGCAGTACACACCACCCGATATTTCACCGGTTTTTGATTATTCTGATGTTTTGCTGGACATTGTAGTTGGTGGAGCAGCGATGCTGTTCAGATGCTTCAGGACGCGCAGACGGGGGAACCGAGCCGGGGCTTTGGGGCTCTCTGATCACTGTTTAGTTAATCTTATACCGACCTACAGGCAGAAACTGAAATCAGCTAAACCTGTATTAAGGACTGTTAAAAGATGGACTAATGAAACAGAGCGGGTTTTACAA
>JAFVLL020010993.1:0-35559 GCA_021397915.2 Tor tambroides
AAAAAAAAAAAAAAAAAAAAAACCTAACAGAAAGATGCCCCATTTTAAAATAAGAAAAAAATAAAATCTGTTCCCTAAAACAAATTATTCTCAAATTGCTGTAATATACAAAATCCATTTTAAATCATTTCTTTCTCAGTTCACTGTGTTTATAGGTCTAAGTCTCATCTCTTTATTAAATAACTGCTCATGTCCCAGCTGTGCTGACAACTGACCTGAAGTCACTTCGGCTCAATGCAGTCTCACTCTTTTCCCCTTAGGCCAAAGGGGACATTTGTTACACAACAGTAATCCTGGAAAAACAATCTCATCCAGTCCTTTCCATGTGCACAGCATCAGAGAGTGGAAAAAAAACTACAATAACGTGGCCCGGAATCAAGCTATTTTCCACACAATAGACTCTGTAAGATCTGTATGGGAAAGATTTACTCTGTCTTATTGTCTGCGTGCCACGCTTGATCCCCCACACAAACCATTCTTCGCCTTCTAATAACATCAATTCCATGAATGTCGGCTCTTAACTTCTCTCGCTCTCATTTGGTCTTAAAAGACATTTGAAAATGGCTTTTGTTGATCACAGCGAGCAACTTTTAGTTTAAGATAAGAACGGCCTTTTTTCCATACCATTAGGAAGCCATAAGACCATCTCCACTTTGTTCCTGTCAGTAACAGCGCAGAGCTGTTCACCTGCAGAATGCTTTAATTAAACGTTGCGGCCACGTGCCAGACCGATTCCAGCTGAGGACACCTGTGAGGCCCCGCCATCTTCTGGAATGTCTTTCTCTTTCTGGCTGCTTCTTAAAACGTATCGCCTTCCTGAGGTATCCATGTCTTTGTGCAATCATCAAGGCATTCATGAGCCTCCCGCTGTCCCTGTGCAGTGCAGAGCCCACGCCGTCTGCCTGATCCGGTTTCAAAGGTTCTCACATTCTCCTGCTCTCATCAAACGTAGTAATTACTTAACAAGGGCCACTTAGGGCCCTACAGCTCAGCGGTAATTGATAAACTGTGATCGTCCATGCAGTAAGTTTGCCATTTGAGTGGTGGGCTTTCAGCGGCCCACTGGGGGTGCGAGGAGTGTAAAAATGCATGGCATGCTGGGATCGATTGATCTTCAGGGGGATGAAAGTAGAACGTGTGTGAGAAGACTTTGTCTCAGAGAAAGGAGAAGAGCAGGTGAGCTGAAATTAGAGAAAGACCCCTGAACTGCCATAATGTCAGCTGAGAATCATCAGCATGTTGAGATTGTGTGCGTTCAGGGACACATTTCTAAAACGATGCTCCTAAAACAGTTACAACCAGCATTTAAGATGAAAGAACTTCAATAACTGTCTTTATGGCAGCCAAATGAATCCATTGTTAAAGAAACATTATTAAACAGAGTCTTACAAATGCAGTGTGTGTCATTTATACTGATGTATAATATTTTGTTGTGGCTGATTTGAGATCTAAACTGATAACTCAAAGGTTGAAGGATCAAAATATCATTGTGACTATGAGTGAATTTTACGTGTACTTTGGATAAAAGCATCAGTTAAATGACACAAGAAAAATACCAAAACCAGCTTATTAACCAGGTCATATGTGAGCCTGGACCACAAAACCAGTCATAAGGGTCAATTTTTTGAAATTGAGATTTATACATCTTCTGAAAGCTGAATAAATAAGTTTTCCATTGATGTATGGTTTGTTAGGATCGGACAATATTTGGCCTAGATACAACTATTTGAAAATCTGGAATCTGAGGGTGCAAAACAATCAAAATATTGAGAAAATTGCCTTTAAAGTTGTCCAGATGAAGTTCTTAGCAATGTATATTACTAATCAAAAATGAAGTTTTGATATAATTACAGTAGAAAATTTACAAAATATCTTCGTGGAACATGATCTTTACTTAATATCCTAATGATTTTTGGCATAAAAGAAAAATCTATAATTTTGACCCATACAATGTATTTTTGGCTATTGCTACAAATATACCCCAGCGACTTTTTGGTGGTCCTGGGTCACATATTTCACCTCAAAATCAAAAGAATTAATAATATATTGCATAAAGAAAATTAAGCAAATGAAGCTTTTAAAGCACCGAGACATTATTTTTATGAGAATTAAAGGGATAGTAAAACCAAAAACAAACCCTGTTTAATGATAATATTTGAATTATGATTGCTATGGACTTGCTGCATTTTATGTAAGGAACATACCAAAATTTAAGTTACAATTCCATGACCATCCATGATCTTGATTTAATGACTGAATCACTTCATCAGTGTGAACTTGTTTTGAATCAATCTGAATTTGTGAATGAATCATTCAGGCAGACTTTGAAAATTTGGTTTAATCAATTCATTGAAAAGACTGACTCAAAAAAAACAAACAAAAAAAACACAACTACTACTTTTTCTCCAATCAACTCATGAATGTACCAAGGACAGTTAGGGCAGATGTCAGGAGTTTTAACGAGTTACTTAAATTTCAGTTTGTTCCACAAACAAAGTTATCACATGGCTTGATGTATGAAGATTTCATTCATTTTTTGATCCTGATTTTTTGACAGGAAAACATGTTTTTTTATTACAGTAATGCTAATTCAATTTTTTTTTATTTTGTATTACAGAAATGGGAATGCAGAGGGAAATTGTGCATAATTTCAATGAAAATAAAGTCCCAATGCAATAGTCCTAACAATAGTCCGTTTCATTGTCTTCCAGCAAAATATCATTTATTTCTTTCAATTTTGGAATGAAATATGACCCAATGTTTTTACAAGGTTTTGCCACACCTTGCCATGAGAGAACATGTAAGTGTGTGAGTTCTATAAAACACTACGAGCGCAGTACCTGACCGTGACAGTATGTGTGTGTTATATAAAACACTATGAGCGCGGTACCTGGCTGGTGGAGCTCATGAATAACAGAGAGGCTGACAGCCTTATCCCTCAGCAGGCCCGCGGCGTGACAGCACTCCCCAGCCCCACGCACAAGTGCTTAATGGCTAAATTGGGAGACTGTTACTAATCGCTTATTGAATAATGAAAGTGACACAGCTGATAAAAGATTTCAATACTGTAGATTATTTATAATATTTCACTTAAGTGCCTGCCTGACGAATGGGGGCTGGGGAAGAGGCCCGGGCAGCGTCTGACAACGCTCAACCTTTTCAAAAAACGTGAATCAGGGCAAGACAAAGTGGCTCTCCAGGGTTAGGAAAAAGGAAAGGGAGGAGGGAGGATGGGGAAAGAGTGAAAGAAAGATAGTGATGGTGAGAAATAAAGAGGGGGTGAGTGAGGTACATTAACGCAACCCCATTTCTCACAGAAGACCCCTACAGGTCAGAAACGACAAGAAAAATCTCTTTGTTTCAATACAAAAAATTTGAATCCTTCTTCTGAATGTTACATTTGCAAATATGAAATGTTTTAAACAGTAAAAGAAAAAATAGAATTAGTTTTCTTATAACCCTGGAATATCATAATAATCTGTATGCCTGTGTGTGTGTTTATTTTTTTGGGTAATTTATACATTTAAGAGTTTTTTCAGATTACACTGGAAAATAAAATATAAGGTTTAGAGATTTATCATCCAAGACTAAAAAACATCTTGGAACAATGTTCATGTATCTGCCTTCTACAGTCTAAGGACTATCAGGATTCTCATTTCCCATGATTCCACTCTTCCATGACCACATGGTGGCACCATAGAGAGAATTAAGTGGAACAGATGGTCTCTCAAAACTCTCAAATGCTAACGTCATGGTAGAGATGGTGCATCAGAGCAGTTGTTCTCAATTGGTTTTGTTACAATTCCCAGATTTTACAATGTTGAATTGCCATTGGATGAGCACAGTAAGAAAGTGTTGGAAAAAAAAAGTCTATAAAATCAAACATTGCATTACTATGAAAATTGACTTGCAAAATTATTGTGCATTTTAACATACACAACCGTTCAAATGTTTGGGGTTGGTAAGTTTTTTTCTTTTTTCTTATGCTCACCAAGGCTACGCTTATTTGAGGAAAAACAGTAAAAAGTTACAATATGAAATATTTATTTAAAATAATTTAAAATAGCTGTTTTCAGTTTTAATATATTTTGAAATGTAAGTTTATTTCTGTAATGGTAAAGCTGAATTTTTCAGCAGCAGTTGCTCCAAGTCTCAAGTGTCATATTATCCTGTTGCTTAATATTTTCTTGAAAACAGTGATGTATTTTATTCAGGATTTACTGTTGAATAGAAATCTTTAGTAACATTATAAATGTCTTTACTGTCACTTTTGATTAATTTCATACATTCTTGCTAAATGAAAGTATTAATTTCTTTTTGACATTACAATGATATTACGCAGCATCTCTCACAAATGTCTCCATGGTTGCAAGGCACGCTCCCTGTGCAAGCAGCGCTGTGTAATATCATTGCGCCTGCTGCACCCATGGTTACGGCAGCAAAATTCCTTGATTATTACGCCGGAATGAGAGTACAGTTCCTAGCCATATCGGCCTAGAAAATCACAACTTTTAATTTTCTGTCGGTCTTAGTACATGATGTAACTACAGAAGATTCAAGCTTTAAATAGGTAAATTATCGAAACTCTGGACATTTTTGAGCGAGATGCTAATGGTCTAATCCGATTCAATGATCTATGCTAAGCTAAGCTAAAAGTGCTACCGCCAGACCCGGAGATCGGCTGAATGGATTCAAAGACGGTAAAACTCAACTGTTTAACTCTAGGGGAGTTGGAAAATGAGCCTATTTTCAAAAAAAGTGGAGTGTTCCTTTAATACTGCTTAAAATATGCTGATTAAATTTCATTCTGATACACACTGCATGCAACACACTGATGTGTATACATACATGCACACATACTCTTCTCTCACTGACAATATATTGGCCCCCTTTGGGAGAGGATCAATAAGGGTGATTGGGAACATTTTAAACAAGCACTGATCCTCGGCTCTCAAGAGGCTGCGGCCACCCACACAAGCCCAGTCTAATTAATCACACACTCTCTGAGCTGACACACTCTCATCCATCATTCCTACATCATTCCTCTCTCTCTCTCTCTCTCACACACACACACACACAAACAGACGACCTTACAACACTTTAGAACTGTATTCTCACCCTGTCAAGAGGTTATGAACTACTTACTGTAAACCGAAGACCCATTTACACCAAGTGCTACTGTTTGGAAGAAATGCATACTCCATGAAATCCTAAATATTAGTTATTCCTTAAGTTTTTTTTATAAATAAATAAATGTTTAGGTTCATTTATTTATCCAAATTTTTCAAAGAATAATACAAGTTTGACCCCAAACTTTTGAACGGTAGTGTGTTACTGGAGACCGAACCCTAAAATAAATACAAATATCTATCCAGTGTGTCAGAAGGGTGGCTGCAGTGATGAGTGGAGTCTGTGTGTGTGTGTGTGTGTGTGTGACAGACGGCGTTTAACCGGCTTGTCTGTGTTGAGTGTGTAATAATCACTCAGCATATTTCTCTTGCTCCACGCAGGCCTGTCAGCTGCCTGATCCATACTGACGGCAGGAAACATATTACACATCTGCTGCTCAGAAACATCTGTTCCACTGCACCATCACAGCAGACACAACTTCACTGCATGACGGTGTGTGCTCACTTGCGTTTATGTGTGTGTGAGTCAGCAGCAGTGTATGCAGCTTACTCTGTTTGTATACATGCTGGTATATGGGAAAGCTTCTTTGATTATAATGAAATGTACAGATGAATGTATATATACTGTAGCACCATTCAAAAGACCTGCTATTCACCACTTTTCTAATTTAAAAATCTGTTAATACATTACATAAATGATGTCTTGCAGTAAAAATGAAGAGTATTTGACAGCAATATTGTTGAGATAAAACAGTCACTCTTCTTGTCTGGATAACTTTAGCAGCTTTAATAATGCCTCTATGGAAAAACGTCAAGAACTCTGTTCTATTGCATTTTTTGTTTGTTTTTAATCATTGACTTTTTGTCTTGTTTTTTTTTTTTAAGTAAATATATTTAAATTTAAGGTATTATTTATTTGATTTTATTTTTAAAATAATGATTCACTTTCAAATACATATTAGTCAAATGGAATGTGTAATAGAAAATTACATAAACTTTTTGCTCATTAAGGGCCAGTTTTACTAAACAGGGCAAATTAGCGCGAGAGCGCAATTCCAAAACAGCGCCGTTGGGCGTGGAAATTTCTGCTGGTGATTTATTAACAATGCGCAAATTATAGAACACTGACGCAACATCTCATTTATATAATGACCAACGCAATATACCAAGCGCAGCGCAAATTAGCGTAGTCGCAAATAAAGAATAAAGAAATAAAGAAGCCACAGTTTGTACAAAAGAACCGGAGGCCAAAAAATGAAGGGCTGCAAGAAGTTTTGATAGACATGTAGTGAGTAGTTGAGGGTTCCAAGTCATCTTTTATTTCCTGAAGCAAATAAAAAATAACATGGCTTGGCAAACGATATGTTCGGACAATGTGTTCTTCTGCCATTCCAAATAAATTAATACGTGTGGAAAAAACTCCCTTCTACCACGTGCTCTCTGTTCTCTGCATTGCCTCCTCCTAGCAACGACAACTGCAGCCATTTCAAGCGCAAAATAGTTTAAGACATGCTTTTTTTGGGCGTTAAATAATGGCGCAAATACCAGTAGTTTGACGAGCGCAAACATTAGTAAATCACATTGCGTGATTCATTTGAATACTCTCCTCCCATAAGGCGCAAAAATAACGGTCTACACCTTTTCTGCGCTAACTCGTCACTGCGTGTCTTTAGTAAATCCTGACAGCACTATTTTAATGGCAAAAGATGGTTTGCGCTGGCGCAAGCTGTTAGTAAATCTGGCCCTAAATTTTTCAGGTATTAGTACTGACTACTGAAATGTTGGCATCATACGAATACTAATTTGATTAGTGACTTAAATGGAGCGTCATAGAATTTTCCATTTGTTTCCAGGTTTACACGGGTTTTAAATGCACAGTTTTTCTGAGTGGACTTTTGTGCAAGTTTTTCACACTCTCATATTACTCACTCTGTAAAACCATATAACATTGCAGTTAGATACGAGAGAATGTTAAAGATTGTTTAAGAACCAATGCATTATAGTGGTTCTTAGGAATGTGGCTGAATTTACAGACCAAGAGATGATCAGCAGAGATCTGACCAGATCTGAGAAGAAGAGATGACGACAGATGGAGTGGGACAGAGACTGGAAGTACCTTCTGCAGCTCCAGAGAAGCCGTCCACCTTGAAGTTACTGGTACTCTTCTTCCTCCTGTGTTTTTTGCGGTTGGCGTGGGGCGATGGAGGCGGGTCCATCTTTGGACTGGTGGTACTGGATATGCTTGGACTGGAGCACACAGAATCTCCCAGACCGGTGTCTGGACACAAAGAGAGAGAGAGATTGATGTAAACATTCAGCTCTATTTTACTGAACGCATATAGAATATTATGTGGTGTCAGCTGTGGTTTAAATGATCGAGCGCTCGCGTTCGTGTGAGGCCAGTTCTGACTGGCGTTTGGCTGGATTCTCCGGCTCAGGCTATCAGAAGGCTGCTTCACTTTTCATAAGCGGCACTGACAGCTGTGACTAGCGGCAGAATAAAATAACATTCAGTTCACATCAATATCAGGCGGAGTGAAAGTGCTGATGTGGGGAGGGGTTGGAGGGATGTTCAGGCTGGCACTGAGCATGCTCTCAGCACCGTGCATCAGCAGACAGCCCCAAGGACGGCCGTAACTTATTTTACAATCGTTTAGTCTCAGCTCAAGTGGAAAACGTGACAACTTATCTCTGCTGACAAGATGCCATCCCAAAGTGAACAATTAACCACCTCGTTCTAACAGCCCCTTTGTCCGAGCTCTCCCTCTCACGCACACCTCAACGTCAACTACACCTTTTTCTTCTCCCTCATATTCTCCATCCTTGTCATCTCAAGCTCAATGCTTTCTCAGAAAGTCATCAATTCGTCTGGTATAATTCTGGCAGACATTCAGTCACAGCCAGTTTGCTTTTAGGTTTTGTTTTAAAGAATTTCCAGTTACTTCGGAGGAGAGAAGGAGCAACACACCATAACACCACATACATTATTATGGAATAATCCACTTCAAGGCAAAGGCTAAATATTTGCCGTCTTTTACAGCGAACAACATAAACTAAAACAAACTAGTGAGTGATTCTTGTGAATGGTTGCCAGGTCATTGTGAAAAACAGTGATTTTAGGATCAATAACAAAATATTATTTATTTAAAGATACATAAAAATGCAATTCCTACATACAATGACTTGAATACACCTGATCTCTGATGAGTTTGTTTTAAATTTTTGAATTAAAATTAATGTTATTTTTTTTCAAGGGAAAAAATGTCAGTGATACAACTTCCCTGACACTGGGAAGGAAAATGATTTAAAATGATTAAATTGCATACACTCACATGCATTCATAAATTCAACGAAAAAATAGATACACCACATGATATTTTTCATTTAATGTACACTAAGAGTTCAAAAGTGTGTGTTCAGTATGATTTTTTTCACACTTTATTTTAAGGTCCAACTCTCACTATTAACAAACCATTAACTATGATTTTGCCTCAATTAACTGCCAATTATTAATAGTAAGATAGTTACTAAGTTCAGGTATTGGGTAGGATTAGGGATATAGAATATAGTTATGCAGAATATGTGCTTTATAAGTACTAATAAACAGCCAATATATTAATAATAGCCATGCTAGTAAGCAACTAGTTAATACTGATAATTGGTACCTATACCAATCCCTACCTTTAAATTATATATTTATAAATTATATTTCTGTTTTTGTGAAAAAAACCCCAAAAAAACCCAACTGTACATGAATTTTTTTACTGATTTTGTTGAAGTCAGAATTATATATTTTGTGACTTTTGCAGATCAGCAGAAAAAAAAAATTAGTGGTCTATAAGTAAGCTTGCTAATTCATTTCCCACAATGCACTTCTTGTGACTAAACATACTGACAACCTTGTGCTTTTTATACAAAATAAACTGAGACCAATTCTCACTATTAACTAGTTGCTTATTAGCATGCCTATTATTCACAAATTGGCTGCTTATTATAAAGCAAATACTCTGTTTAACCAGATTCTACATCCCTAATCCTACCCAATACCCAAAACTTAACAAAATATCGGTGTTATCGATTATTTTTTATTCAGCAAGGATATATTAAATACATCAAAAGTGACAGTAAAGATATTTATAATGTTAGAAAAGATTTCTATTTCACAAAGGCTGTTCTTTTGACCTTTCAGCAAATTAGGATGATTTCTGAAGGATCATGTGACACTAGGATTTATGACATTAATTACATTTCAAAATATATTAAAATAGAAAACAGCAATTTGTCTTGGTGAGTATAAGAGGCTTCTTTCAAAAAACATTACCAAAAAAAAACTTAGATGGTAGTGTAAACCCGCTGAAAATAATAAGAACGTTTTCTAAAACTATATGAAAACATGAACACAAAGAGTACATATGTAGGAACTTGCTGTGTGCATTTTCTTGGTTGTTGCTAGGCCATTAAAAGCTCGGAAGGGACAGAAGGAAGAAGGGACATCCCTATGTTAAAAAAAAAAAAACAAGTGCATTAATCAACAAGTTGGGTGACATGACATCAGGGCGGCCAGGAACTTATCTTAAGGCAGGTCAAACCAAAAGTATGTGCCCCAGAGCACCTAAACACAGCAGCAGTAATCAAAGAGACACTCATTACTTCTGCTGCTATTTGTCTCTCATTATTAAGCAAAAGAGAGGGAGGATCAAGAATAGCCACAGAGGGAGGGACAGAGGGGATATTTTTATGTGCAACTGTCTGCTTGGAGCTAAGGATGCTCCAGGTAAAGAGACAGGGATGTCACTGCCTTTCCCATGCCCTCAAGACAACATGGAGTGAGACAAAAAGACACTGGAGGGGATCTTATCTCCTTTAAATGGACTTGGCTTTGTTTCCTCTGGAATAAAAGAGCTCATTACTGAGGCTGTGTTTCTCAAATGGCAGCCATGTCCAGTCAGGACGAGTCTGCTCTGATGTGATTCAACTCATTCAGACGGCACACAGCCAAGTGTCAAATCACTGTAGCTCTTTTCAACTTTGACCCTCTTACAATTACACTTTAAAGGCATCTGTAGTTTTAAATGATCTCAGTTCAAACCAGCTCAGTTTATTTTGTATAAAAAGCACAAGGGTGTCAGTATCTGTTCAGTCACAAGAATTGCGGGAAATGAGCTTCCTTCTAGTAAAATTTTTTTTTTTTTTTTTTTTTTTCAAAAAAAAAAAAAATTATGATTCTGAGTTCAACAAATTTAATAAAAATTTCCATCATGTACACTTTTTTTTTCCCACAAAGACAGAAGATATATAATTTATAAATATATAATTTAAAGATATATTATATTATATATCTTTAATGCAAAAATAACAAAAGCAGTCAATTGTCAAATTGACTGCTTTTGTTATTCATTTTAATGATAATAAAAAGTATTCAAAATGCATCATTTAACTTACAATCTGCAAGGGAGTGGAGAAATATGTTCAAATACTCCATTTAATATCAAATAACTTTCCATGAACACATTTAGTCAAAAAATCCATAATTTTCTGTCACCCTTTGGAAATACTGTAGTAAAACAGATGTAGTAGAAAACATCTGGGTCATGTTTGCATTTTCTTCTGTCACTGGTCACAATTCATTATTTTATGCATAATTAGAATATATTTATAATTAAATATGATTAAACATGATTATGCCAATTAAAATTGTGTCAATTGTAGAAATAATTCATACTTGTGAAAATCGGCTGAGAATTGAACAAAGTTATACACTGGCTCAGAGGAAGACAGGAATCTGCAGTTTTCCTGGTGATTAATGGAAAATACAAGACTTCTTCACCTTATAAACGAATGTCAAAAGCTAAAATGCTACAAAATGCACATATTTTGTAAGAAATTGTGATGTGTTGGGAAAAAGAAACACCTTTTTCAAAACAGAATCCCAAAATTAGTAAGAAAAAAAAGTACTGGATTTCATTCAGCAAATATGAAAAATAATTTGTGACCCTGGACCACAAAACCAATCATAAGGGTCAATTTTTTGAAATTGAGTTTCATACATCATCTGAAAGCTGGATATATAAGCTTTTTATTGATGTATGGTTTGTTAGGATAGGACAATATTTGGCTGAGATACAACTATTTGAAAATCTGGAATCTGACGGTACAATAAAATTAAAATACTGAGAAAATCGCCTTTAAAGTTGTCCAAATGAAGTTCTTAGCAATGCATACTACTAATCAAAAATTAAGTTTTCATATATTTATGGTAGGAAATTTACAAAATATCTTCATGGAATATCATCTTTACTTGATTTTTGGCATAAAAGAAAAATGGATAATTTTGACCCATACAATGTATTTTCGGCTACTGTTACAAATATACCCATGCTACTTATGACTGGTTTTGTGGTCCAGGGTCACATTTAGCTTCCTGGCTAGAGACTAAACAAAGCAAAAGACTAAACAAAAGGTTAAGCCCGGTACACACCAAGCCGAAGCCGACGAACTAGTGGCGACGAAAGCAGACTGCGGGGTCGGCCGATATCGGCAGCGTCATGGGTCCAAAGTTGCCCTGACACACCAAGCCGACGCTCAACAACTGACGGCCAAGTAGCACGTCCATTCTACGCCTTTCTCGCGCACTGGTTCGCCAGCTGAACAGCCAATCAGAATGATCAGATGGCCCGACTGACCGACGAGCTCCGACGCCGATTCAACATGTCGAATCGGCCAAAAACAAGCCGACGAGGACCAACTTCAGCCGATGGTGCGGAACACACTGAGAAAACTTAGTCGCCCGACGAACAAAAACTGCCCGTCGACCGACCGTCGGCTTGGTGTGTACCGGCCTTTAGAGGTTAGTCAACAGTCTCTCCCTCACAGCGCAAAGCGAGGAACGTCAGTTAATTACTTTGCTACCACTTATCTCTCTCCACTTCTCTCAGAAAAAAGACAGGATCTCATTCCCGTCAGCTCCTGGGGGCAAGAGGTGACAAGCAATCAGCGTCCGGCACTACCGTCATCCAGCCATCAGATCTGATCCAGTCAGACCGTGGACAGACACATCATTAGGCCAGCAGAAAGGTTATTTTTAAGAGATTCCTGGGGGGAAGCATACAAGCACTCACACAACCTCATAACACCGCCCTTCGGAGCACCACAATGTCCAAACAACCACCCTGAATATCACTGAAGCAGGGGCCACTGATGGATTCTCCCACAAACTCCACTGCTGTTTTAATGCTGAAGTCACTGATACACACAGTGATACATACAGAAAAAGCTTCATATGCTTACTGTTTAAGAGAAGTTATCTATCCGCAAATGGTAACATTTTCATCTTTATTTTTGTGAATTTTCTTTTCAATTTAGGTTTCATTTCATTAGTTTTTATGGTGAATAAATAATTTCTTTCATTTGTTTGTTCGAATTCTGTTTAGTTTTTGTTCATCTTGTAGTGCCCTCTTTTGGTATGTAGCACCTACACTCTGCATATTCTTTCAAAACTGCTACATTTCAGTACACATTCAGTACAGGGTGGTTTCTATAGGAAAGTAATGTAGCCTCAGCAAAGAGGCTGTTTACAGATAGGGCAATGTAAATATTAACAAACCTTTCAGCAAACCAAAAGTCTCCAAATGTGAAAAGAGAATTTACATTGATGTCTTAAAGGCACAGTAGCAGTTCCAAGGCCCTTTACACACTTTACAGATAATGTACACAGTGCTGCATACCAGAAGAATTATTTCTGGTCTTACTGAATCTAGACAATTAAACAGTTTACAGCTATACTAGTAAATTCACTGTGAATTAATTACTATTTGGAATTAAATTTGCTCTGTCTGATTTTGTAAATTAGATTTAAAGGGGTCATATGATGCGATTTCAAATTTTCCTTTCTCTTTGGAGTGTTACAAGCTGTTTGTGCATAGATAAGATCCCTGAAGTTGCAAAGACTAAAGTCTCAAAACCAAAGAGATATTCTTTATCAAAGTTAAGCCTCTGACATGCCCCCCTAAAACGGCTCATTCAAACACGCCCCCACGTCTACGTCACGATGTGGGGAGATTTTCATAACACTGCCCAAACGTATACGCAACGAAAGATGGCGGAACTATTATTCTCACTGTAGTGTTGTTGCTGCCGCCGGCGCCATGTCCTGGAGACGCCGTTTCATTGTGAAAGCGAAACTACTTTGTTTAGGATTCCGAAAGAGGACACAACTAGAAATCAGTGGTTAAGTTGTATTTACAACACTGTTCCAGAGCAGTACAACGCAAATATTCGAGTGTGTGGAGCACATTTTACGGAAGGACTATTTCCTGAACTTGGAAGCTACAATGCTGGCTCGCACAAAAGCTGTTTCTATAAAGTGGGGCAATTCCAACTTTGCAAGGACAGTCTGGCGCTTCTGACTCACAGCATGCAAGTACATTTCTGCCACTGACGATTCAAACGCGAGTTTTGAGCTGTGTAGAGTAGTGCTTGTTGTTTGGCGTTTCTCTGATCACAAACGCAGACATGGTTTATATGGCGCGACATGGTTTACATGGTGCGATGCAACACGACGCGTAAAAAGACCGTATAAGTCATTATAATCAGTAATTATGTCCCCACTGGATGCAACAAATGCCTCGTTTGTAATGGGTTTTATTGTTTTTGTGTGGTCGCGCCATGAAACGCCATCACAATATGGTGAGGGGCGTAACATTTCCGTCTCACGCTTGAGGTATTCGGCCAATCACAACGCACCGGATAGCTGGCCAATCAGAGCACGCCTCACTTCTCAGAATGATGAGCTTTGTAAAAATCGACGCGTTTCAGAAAGGCGGGGCTTAGAGGAGTAACAATAATGTACAGTATGTGGAAAATAATGTGTTTTTTGAACTTTAAACCACAAACACATTGCATTACACCAAATACACAAAATAATGTTCTTTTTAGCAACATCATATGACCCCTTTAATAATGATCAACTTTGTAATGGTTTTCAATTCCTCACTTCAGATAACAATTTCATCTTTAACGGCCATTATTAAAGGAAATGCAAAATGCAGTAGGCTAGAAATTAAAGTCACAGTTTGGTTACAACAAAAAAAAAAAAACCCTCTCGTCGAATGTTGGCGTGATTTTTTCCACATAACAGTCGCTACCAATGCTAAACTCAGGTTGAGGTAACTTTTTCATTTTAGGGTTTAGGGTTACAATATGTTTTAGCATTGTGTGGACAATCAGTACTATGATTGAAATGACTAATAAAATCTTTAGAATAGAAATCTTTTGCACTTAATTGGTTTGGGGGAAAAACATGCATGTTGCAGCTTTGCTTATGTGTGCTGCGTGAAACAAAAAATACTGTAAATGGCCATTAAAAACCAAATGATGACTGTTTTTGTGAAAAAGAACTAGAATAAAAAAACCCTAACATTTTAAAGGATGTACTGTTGAAGTCATGTGGAGTCTGTGGTTCAGCTGTGTGCGCGTAGTGTCCTGCTGCGGACGCACCCAGGAGCCTGTTTAAGTGTTTCACAGCTTTAATTGTTATCAGCGGTAAACACAGAGTCAACTACAGGCAGGGGTCAAACAACAGGCCTAAAACTAGTCACACCATGTCACTGCAGTTCATCAGCACACATAAAAACACTGTGCCTGACAGCTGTCAGTCCAATAGTGACTTCTGTGTGTATGCCCATTTCCCCCTGTGGCTGTTTAGACATGAAAGTTTTCATAAAAATAGCCAAGTATGAAATTCTCTGACAACAGAAAGGTGACAGCCTGATAAACATCATGCTCCAAACATTTCTCTTCTCCTAGTGACTCGCCGTCAACAGATGAGCCTTTGGTAATGTGGTTCTCCTGAGTGGCCATTACTTTGATAAACAGTTAAAGCAGCATCAGAGCTTGACACAAGGATCAATGAAAGGTGGAGTGTGGGTGTATATGTGTGTTTACAACTATAGGATAACAAATCACTGTTTAAGGTTCTGTTCTCTGTTCTGAAGAAAAACCTTCAAGACGACGACATGTATACAAGCAAACACCCCCATAGAAGTTTGAGGGGGCTGCACGTGGTAATGTGTTCTAAACTTACCCGTGCTGATTCCTGAGTTGGCGATGACTGTGGCATCAGTCCATTGGTCAGCGCTGGACACAGAGTATGAGCGCTGATGCATCCCATCTGGCCGACTGTTAAACGACACTAGACTGATGCCACTCGCCATCTGAGACGCAGAAGAACTACTGGTCACAGAGCCTACAAGAGAGATGCATGAAAATTAATGCACCATTAATATAATATACCTAATGCACCAAGCTTCCCGATTTGTTCTGTCATCTGTAATGCCCTATAGTTTTTGTTTGAATTATAGTGATTATACTGATTATACATTTAGAGTGTAGTTTTAGTTTGTTTGTTTGTTTTTTGCAAACCCAAGTTTTTGTAATGGTTAATAAAAATATTTTTACAATATGTACAATATATTGGCACTATATTGCTTATCAGCCAATATTAGAATTTTTTTTTTTTTTTTTTTTTTAGCAGTATTGGTCAGTTATTTAATACTGTATGGTCATTTCCACAGTTTTTACATTTAGATTACCTTTGTAATCATAATAAAAAAACTACGAATAATTTAGTAAGGGTTAGTTTTGTCATGTCAATGTGTATATTCTGTTTATAAAAGCCTAAATTAAATGTGATTATATAAAGCGACTGTGTCCTTTCAGAAGACTTAGTTTAAACAGCTTACTTTAGTTTGGATTACTTTTATAATGTCTTTATGAACTTTTTGAAGCTTAAAATTTTGGTTACATGGACTTTCAATTAATGGATGAGAGAATATATATATTAAAAAAAAAAAAAAAAAAAAAAAATGTATTCCAAAAATGGATAAAAATTTTATGGGTTTGAAATGACATGAAGTTAAGTAAATGATTTTTTTTTTTTTTTTCATTTTAGAGTGAATTAACCCTTAAATGTAATATTTAGCCAAATATGTAGCAAAAAAAAAAATCAAATCATATATTTTTGAGATTCATAAATCATTTGTAGCATTTCAAATAATTTCATTTTTACAACAAGAGAATGATTATCAGCTTACTGATATTGACCAAAATTTTAATACCATTGCATCCCTATTTTTTTTACTTCTAGGTGTCGTCTTTGTAATATTGTTTTATTAATAATAATAATAATAATAATAATAATAAGTGTCACTAGCACTCGTACACAAAACTTCTCGATTTGTTGTCGTCAAGGAGCATAAATAGTGACATCAGATTACTCAAAGGTTAATTATCACCACCATGAGTCATCATTAAACTGAGGGAGAGGTTTGTCTGACTCGCGTGGAAATTAAAGTGGACATCATAGGAAGTCGCATCTAATCGCACTAATAAGATTTCACCACAACTGAGCACAAAAGAACGCGGGAGGGATATAATATGACGTGCACATACAGACTCAAACACAATCAACCATAAGGCTTCTAGGCTTACGAACAGAGCAAATCTAACAGTTTGTCCAATAGTGGTGAACAAAATGTAAATAATGCTGATTTGATGATAACGTTTGCTCTAGCTACAGTCACACACAAAATACTCAATGTAGTTAAAAAAAAAAAGAAAAAAAGACGGTTCAGTAAATACTTCATTTTCTGGTTTTTAATATGTTGTTGTTGCAAAAAGGTGTACCCAAGGGCCTCCACTGGCCCGTTGCAAACTCGACTGAATGAAATGTCACGACTCAATTTAATCTCCATTGTAGTGGATAAATCAGACAGCAGCACCTTTGGGTAAATGGCAAAAGCTGATCATACTTCAAGAGAGCCCTGATAAACTACATTTTTACATCGGTGGCCGTCTGGAGGAAAATAAACACTATGTATGAGGGCAGAGAAGGGTCTACGCACACACACACATACACAGCGCAAGAACAGCAGTGTGTGAAGATATGCTATAATGGATTCGGTGCATAATTGGAGCTCTCGCAAAAAGAAATGTTAAGACCAAAGGAATAAGAGGTGCATGTGATCACGTCGCTGACCCAGCCCTACAGTCAAATACTCGACTTACAAAAGCTTCACTGCCGTACCACTGTGAATTATCTCTCTTTTCTCCTCTACCGCTCCCTCCCTCCTTCCCTCATTCTCTCTCTCTCCCTCTCATTAGTGCTCATTTCGGACTTGCCTGACTGGAGAACGAGCGCTGATTGCATTAATATTCATGACAATAATTAGTACATGTATTATGGGTCACTGAATATTCATGCTATTAGTTTGGTCCTCCTGGTGCTTTGTGTGTGTGTGTGTGCCTGAGAAGGGTCTTTAACACTCCTTGGGGGGCTTAAGGATTGTTGATCCAATGAGTGTTACACGAATAACTAAACAATAACTTAATTGTTTAATTCTCTACTAATGAAGACCGCTTCCTAGGCCTATTATATTGACATTAAGATACTTTTGTAATACATTTGTTTTCTTGGACAGCACTTGATAAAACAATGTTTTGGAAATGTTTTGTATTATTTTTAATATTTATTATAATTAAAAATTTTAATTCATATTAAATTGAATATATATTTATTATCAATCCATTCATTTTCCAAACCACTTATGGTCACAGACATGTTGGGGGCTGTTTTCTTGGGCCACAGGCAGTTATGTATTTTATTACATAAAATAAAATGACATTTTATAATTTATATTATTATCTAAATTTGTTATATTAATATATTACATTATATAATTTAAAAAAAGCAAAACAAAAGACAACAAAGCATGATCATATTTGATATTTTTTACTTTATATACACATATACACACACACATATAAAATTATATATAATAATAAAAAAAAGAAAACAAAAAGAAAAACAAAACAAAAAACAAATCATGATCACATTACCAGGAAAGCAGGCTAGTATATATTTATTTTATTTTATTTTATTTTATTATATATATATATATATATATATATATATATATGTGTGTGTGTGTGTGTGTATGTATAATTATATATTTATATATAAAATAGAAAATATATATATATAACATTTATATTAATCCAAATACATAAAACATAGCTAAGTAAAAAAACAAAACAAAAAGCACGACAAAAAGACAAAAAGCACGATCAAGTTACCTGGTGTCTGTCCAAGCTGCAGGTTGCTCATGTCCTTGGTCAGCCCATTGGTTTTGGGACTGGGGGCCGCACATGTGGAGATGGCCCTGGGAGGCCTCTTCCCTGGAACCTTCACTGTAGTCCGAAGCAGGTCGATCTCCTTCCCATGAACATTCTGCATATAATCCTTTAGTAAAAATGACAAAAGTATTACTACAACAGCATTGGACACTTCGAATGAAAGTGTCTACTAAATTTATTTTGTCAGCACACAGTTAATTCTGCCCACCCTCTGGAGGTGAAGAAATCAATATTAATGTATTTGATATTCACAGTGAATAGCACTTTGTATGCAGAAAATCAGCCTTTTAGAACACACGTAAAATCTTCCTCTGAGCTTCTTTTCCCTTTGCTGCGGATCACAGCATGCCATCGCAGCATGTGTTTGGATTCTGACTGCGTTGTCTGGATTTGCACGTGGCTTTGCTTCCGTTGATGATGAAAGTTACTCAATGCTAATAGGGATGCAATTACCAGCCGCAAGCTGTTGGCCCGCCACTCCTGAAGGGCTCTCCTGTGGCTTGTTAAACCGTGTTGAGAGCTCTTGGCTTTGAATTGCCCTTTTGTTGGCCTCTAGTGAGGGATGGACACGTTATGCTCTTGCTGTAAATTGCTTGGTGCAGCACACATACACAGAGATTCCCAGGTCTTTGTGTTATTTGATTGGCACTCAGCTGATGTATGGCAGTTCCGGGTGGTACGCTCTTGCTCTCAAAGCCTTGCCCCTGCTCATTAAGGTGAAACACTCCATGTAGCTGCTCTATTGAAGAACATAATGTTATTGTGTTTCATGTAGGACATACACTCCGGGGACTAGTCCATATGTAACTCTTGATTTAAAACAAAGGACGAGCAAGCCACTTGAGAGATTTAGTTAAGGGAGTTGAGTGCTCAGATGAGAACAGTTGATGAAAAGATCATCATCTGGCCACTTCAGGGGCAGATGTGCATTTAAAACTGATGCTCCACATAGATGAATCTATCAAATCGCACTGAGCTAAAATCATAATCACGTAATGTTTAACAAAACAGAGCAAGTTTAATCAACACAATAGTTATGCGCCTAAAAAAAGATTACAAAGTTGTGGCCTGGTTATAATGGATGTGAACATGGATGAGTTATTTGAGATTTTTTTCTCACTAATTAGGTTGCATCTATTGCCATCCACTTAATCAGCTGCATTAATGTGATTTCTTTTTCACATAGTTGAGCAATTAAGAGCCCTGATTGAGTTTCATCCTATTAGCCTCCGCAAACACTCTAATTGATGCCTGTGTAGCAGACACCTGCTGATGAGAGGGACCTGTTCACAGCCAAAAGGAGGAGGGGGACCGTATATGATGACACATACTTCCTCTAATTCACCCACATGAGCTGGCTGTACTGAAATTTGTCAACGTGTCAGGAGGACATTTAACTCAGTGATGGATCTGAAAGAGTTCAGATAACAAAATCTAACCATATATTTAGGCAAACTTCTAAAAATGGAGGGGAAAAAAGACACTTCTCATATCTTATCTGTAATATCCATTTTTGGTCACAAATTGTGATTTTTTTCCCCTCATCCTCAAACAAAAAACAAAATAAAAGGTTAGCTTAACAAAAAATGAAAATTCTTGGAAAGAAAAAAAATGGACAAAAATGATGAGAGATTATTAAAAATATTTTAACTTGTGTTCCAAAGATTAACACAAGTAAAACTGAACCAACATGAGGATGAGTAAATTGTGGCAATTTTCATTTTTATGTGAAAAATCCCTTTAATAAGTAACGCTATAATTTATAATATAATGCAGCAGCAGCAACAACAATATAATATATAATTCAGCAGCAACAACAATTTAGACATTTATCATTTTGGTCTATATCTAATTTATACCAAAAAACTCATTTAGGCCTATACTTGCCTGAACTTGACAAAAACAGGCTACAACAGAAATTACCAAATATTTAAAACAAAAATCATTGATGGTCGGTTATATATTTACTGATTCAATTGTGAAAAAAAAGGTCAAAATCTTTTACAAACTTAAAAAGTTCCCATTTCATTGTTTAGTACAGTTAAATTTGTAACACTTGGTATTTTTAATATGGTATTTACTATTTTTTGCTCTCATAATGTGAAAAAGAGAACAACAGACACTGTGGACTTGTGATCTGCTCACCTGATTTAATGAACAATATCACTTAAATTATTCCACTGGACAACAAGGAGACGAGGAATTTCTCACTATATGGCTGTTTATTTTCTTCACTTCTAATCACTTCTAGCACCCTGTACTCTAGACATGTCTCTAAAGTAGGAAAATATTATAGACCTCACACATTTTACATTTTTGTTCAGATATATGTATTTTTTAATCTATCAAAAAAAAAATCTAAAGATATACACTTACTACAGTGTGTTTTATGTGGTGAATTATTGGTTGTAGAGAGCATGAGACCATAAAAAAATAAAAAAATTCAAAATTTCTGCCAGGACATATTGCAGACTTCATTTAAATCATAAAACTGATTTGTTCTTGTTCAGAGGGCAAGGTCTGACAACATGCTTTCCATGTCTTCATCCATCCATTCTATACAGTATCTTTCATCTGCATTCATGATCTCTTATGCAGTGCTTGCCAAATCACTTTGGGATTGGTTAGTACTAACAATAAGGTCTGACTGCACTCCAAAAAAAATCCATAGAGGGAAAACAACCAATAAAAGACGGCCATTTCCATTGGTGTGTGGGCAAACAGGTCGTCCGAATTGGTGATTATGACAAGCCATTACAACGTTATATTACACATCAACAGCGTCAGCCGTGTGCAAACAGATGAGTCGGTAATTAAGGACAAGATCGTGTCATCAGACACCATGCTTACTGAGGCGGACACAATAATCCGTTAAACGTCAGTGAAAAGGACATTAAAAAAACAGTGTTACAGTGATGGGTGAACAGAATAATAAAAACATTTACAGGGCAGGACGAATAAGGTGAGGAGAAAGGCAAATACAATACAGGTGTACTGGCGGTGGGTGTGTGTATGTGTGTGTGTGTGTTGGTACTCACATGCAGACTAGGATGATACGTGAGGACTCCGTTGTCACAAAGCGTGACGTATTTCTTCTTCCACTCTTTGTTCAGTGACTTGCCACTTCTTTTCAACAACATGCCCTGATACACAAAGAAAGAAATACAAAGTTTAACTCTCATTACTAAATATTAACCCTCTGTGGTCGACAAACGCATTTTGTGGCAAATCTTCCTGATAACCCCTAAAGGAATTTACAATTACTCCGTCATATTTGATCGTATAGATAAGAGCAATACATCAATCAAATCTGTAAAGGGTCTACTTTTATTTGTATGCACTCATAATATGAACAAAACTTTGTGCTTTTGTATAACAAAGAAAACAAACAGGGTGCACAATCAGTCTTCTCTGTCTCTGCGAACTGCTCTGTGAAACGCGTCACTAAAATGAACCAAAACTCAGTGACTACTTGACATACAAATATGAGATATATCTATAGAAAGCTTGACATGTCTAATTTTAAATGTCGTGTCGAAAACAAATATTCTGTGATAAAGTTATCAGTGTGAAACCGACGCCATGTCCAGTTTCTCCGTCTGAACTAATTATTTTTAATGTGACCACGCCCGCGAGCTACTTTCGCTTTTGTTATTACAATCGTCCACGTGAGCGCTGCGAGCAAGACTTTTCTTCAAGTTCATCTCGGCTTGTCGTTTCTGAAAGAAGACGCGCTGTGAGAAATAAGCTTTGGATTACCTCAAAGAAGGAGATTTGATGCGTGGTTTGGTTCATGAGGAGATTATTTACATGAGTAAGTATTTATTTTATTAGCCTACTTGTGTTAGTTGTTATTATGTTACTATGATAGGCTATAACTTGTACACATTTTACTCATTAGACTTCTTCCAAACTATAATTCCTGACAACATGTATAATCAAGTGAAACACCTTTTATTTCATTGCATCTAAATGTCTCACTACGACCAGGATATTTTTTTGAAAATTTTCTATAAAATAGAAAACGATTCGATATAAAACTAATAGGCCTAGTGTTTACACTGTAGCACTGAATGACAGAGTCTAAGAATGTTTAGACAAAACTTTACTGTGATATAGGCCTACTCTGTTCACAAAAATATGTAGATGTTTATGACGTGCTTAACAATAATAGTTTAGTTTCCCAGATATAATTTGTTTTTGTATTGTATAATACATACAAAGCATGATTATGTTTATGACTATAAAATCATTATTTATTTTATAAAATCATCATTTATTTTATTTATTTTTTTTTATTTAGGAGTTATGAGTGCTACATGCTACAGCATACTGTAGTATTAACAATAGTGAACTGATAAACTGATAATCAATACTGCCGTTTACTTTAGTTTTTACTACAGTAAACTGCAGTGTATTGTAGTATAATAAACCCTATAGTTGTAGAAAACGTATTGGGTAAAGTCATTTGTTTCTTTGTTATTGGCATTCTGTTTTCTCATCAAGTATGCATATACTAAGGTATAAAAAAAAGTTTCCTGCCACTGTTTTGGATATTGCACCCACGATGTCTTGACTCTTGTGTTGTTTATTTGTTTGTTCCTAATAAACTGTTTAACTGTACTCACAAGTGTATCCACAAGTTATTTTGTGTGACAGTTAAATATATTCTAAATAAACTACAAACAAAAAATACAAACTTATTTTGTCCTCACATTCTTTCTGGTAACTCTTCCCTCTTAGTCACACACCTGACTTAATGGCTCATTATGCAGCTCATTATACGGGCCTTTGTTTTCTCAGGTGTGAATTACTGCATTGTGTAGGGTAGTTGACGCCCTCTCGCATATACCCCTTCTACCTGAAAAAGTGTCTTAGAAAATTTCAACCAATATATTGTTTTCTGTGAGCAAGTAAACAAGATGATTTTCACATCATTTTGAAGCAAAAACTCCAGGCTACAACATCTAGTTCTCAAAAGTCTTGTGAACAAATGTTCTGTATGTGTTTTATAGCCTTATTTCAGTGACTTCAAAATTTTAGTTTTTCACTAACCACGCACAGACGTTACATACACTCTGCTCACATATTATTGTAGCCCAGTTTGTGCTGATTACAGTGTTATTAAACTTTAGCCATTAATATGTTTTTAAGATACTGAAAACAACAAAAAATGTCAGGGCATGTCAAAACTTCTCCAGGGCCCCAAAACACCCTCAGTCCCCAGAAGGTTAACAGTATTCATTTACTAATTTCTCTCATACAATAACTACTGTGAACAACCCAGCATCAACATCTGAAAAATAGTCATAAAATGATTTATAGTGTGAGAGAAGGCTAAAACTGTCTGTGGTTTATAAAGTATCACCCAATTTTCACACTTACAAACAAAACATTTAATTATTTTGTACTCAAGTGGACAGAGAGTTCATTTGCACACTTTGAGGAGAGTGAGAGAAAAAAAACGCGACACATGCAAATTCTCCTTGGAGTGTTAGCGAGCACATTAGCACTATGACACAAGCACTAACCTTCCTCTCCTACGCACATCAGCGGCGGCTGACTGCCCGTTTAAGGGTCCAGCCGCCCACACCTCATTTCAGCCAAATTCATTAGGCAAGAAGGGAATAAAACTGTCCGCTGATTAGCAATTACGCTGCAGCAGCGGCGTGTCACTTCGCTGGACTTGTTAAACATTAACGCGCAGACAGAACGGATAATAATAGAGTTCTTGCTCTGGCTGCCACGGAGCGTGCAACACCAGAGCAGACAAGTTTCTGTCACTCGCTGCCTATTTCTCTTCTTATTGTTTTTCTTTCAGTCACTCCATAGCCTGAATTTTCATAAAAAATGCCACGATCCCTAACTGTCACACACTGTTAAACTGGCCTAATTATGTGCTAACTGGTATCTAAACACAGTCTGAAGGAAAAAAAAAAACAGGCTAAAATGATGTACCAAAAGGAGTGACAGTGAAGTACATTTGAAAATGTAGTTTTCCGAGGCTAAAAGCATGTAAATAACAAACTTCACCTTGTCAATGTCAATCTTTAAAATACATTAGATTTTTTTTTTCACAGCATATATCAGAAATTAAAATGTACATTTTTTTTTGGGATGGAATACAAATTTTAAAAGGAACATTTAATGATAAATATATTTTTAAACACACACGTGCACACACACAAAAAAATATACAAGCCAACGGCAGACTTCTCTCTCCTGACGCATGTACAATAAAAGAACAGAAAAAAGAAGAAAAGCTTTATAACAACTTTCATTACAATGCAACAACAAATAGTAGTAATATATTTGTATATCATTTTAATAATATATTTTAACATTGTACTACCATATTACATATCATATTTAGCGATGATTAAAAGAGGTTTTAACATCATGAAGCAGGATGGAATGGGATTTGGAATAAAATAAAAATAAATAAAATAAAATAGGTTTTTATAAAATAAAAAGTTTGTAAGCCCTCTCAGAATATTAAAAAAAAAAAAAAACCTGCAAAGGTCGGAACAGAATCAGATTTTTTCTTTTTTGGTGTAGTGTTTTGGATGCTTGAAAGTTGCGCTTGATCTTTGTGAACAGCCAAATAAAAAATAAAAAAAGAGCACAAAATGACAATAATATTTTGTTCTCTCAGAGCCCCTTAACTCAACAGTGTGGAAAAACAGCATTGCATACACTATATTGCCAAAAGTATTGGGTCGCCCCTTCTAATGAACAGGTTTGACTACTTTAGTAATTTCTATGAGTACAAATCTTAATGTTTAAGCATATAATGATATTCTAGAGAATTGTGTGCTTCTGATTTTATAGCAACAGTTTGGACAGGAGCCTTTTCTATTCTAACATGACAATGCCTCTGTGTATAAGGCAAGGTTCAAAAAGAAAATGATTGATTCAGTCAGTGTGGAAGAACTTCTGACTAGTCTGTGGCTATGAAACTTCAAGTCCTAATCTTTTAACACCTCTGGTGTGACTGTAAATGCAGACCTTGAGCCAAAACTCATCACCCAAACACCAAATGACTTGAATACATATGTGTACAGTCATTTGTGAACACTTCAAACTGTTGCAACAGAGATGGAAATACAATTTTTAAAGACATGAATTATGTTCCCATCGTTGTTGCCACAGATTTGGAAGTGCATTTTTCTGTTCTAAAGAAGGGGGTGTCCCAATACTTTTGTCTATATAGTGTATGTACAAGTCATTGGTGTTTGATGATGAGTTTTTGGCTCAAGGTCTGCATTTACAGTCACACCAGAGGTGTTAAACTGGGATTAGGACTTGGTTTTATGCAGACCAGTCAAGTTCTTCCACACTGACTGAATCAATAATTTTCTGTTTGAACCTTGCCTTTTACACAGAGGCATTGTCATGTTAGAATAGAAAAGGGTCCTGTCCAAACTGTTGCTATAAAATTAGAAGCACACAATTCTCTAGAATATCATTATATGCTTAAACATTAAGATTTGTACTCATAGAAATTACTAAAGTAGTCAAACCTGTTCATTAGAAGAGGGCGACCCAATACTTTTAGCAATATAGTGTATGTTGTGGAACTGTCCTGAGATCAGCCTGGACTCAGCTGACACATACTGTATAAGTTTGTTCTAAGATCAGCTGGCTTTTAGATAATGAGGCCTGTAACTGTTCTGAGATCAGTCTGGCCCTGGGTGATGGAGATATACGTGTGGGAGGATGTTCCCTTAGGTCAGTCTGCACGTCTGCACACCCTAGACCCAGTGTTCAAGACAAGAGAAGAGCGCTTCCTGGGTGAAATAACAATAGGCTCTCCTGCTGAGTGGTAAACACAAGTTGACGAGCTTTTTAATTTCCTAACAAGGGTGCTGCCGCTAGCGGCCCATCTGTCACATAGGGTGAACATCCATTACTTCATTAACTAAGACTGAGATATATGTGTGTGTGTGTGTGTGCGCGTGTGTGTGTGTGTGTGTGTGTGTGTGTGTGGCTCAAAAAGAGCAAAAATGAAAGAGGAAAAGAAAGAGAGAAAGAAAGGGACGGACAGATTGAGATTGAGAAGATGATTTTTTAATGACGGTGTAAGTGTGGGGTCTTCTCCAGGCATGTTGTGTTGGGCAGGTAGCTGCCTCGGCTTGCTTTGGATCTAGGTATATTAATTTTGCACATCCAACGGGAAGACGACAAGCGATCATTCAACAGGAGAGGCTAATTGAACACCACGTCACTTCTCTGATGGGAGTAATCGTTCATTATTTAAAGCCCAGGCCGGTGACACCCTGCTTGCTTCTATTTTACCCTCCCCTGGTTGACAACCTGAAGGTCTTGTAATGTTGCATACAGGGGCCAAAAAAAAAAAATCTCAGACAGACATAACTGCAGCACCTGTGGACTTTAGTGGAATGGCAATAATATAGTGGTTAAATTATCCAATAAAGAGCACAAACAAATAACTAGGTAAGTAAAGCTTGACAAAGCCTTGTCTGAAAGTTTAAAATAACAAACGTTTGAAGATTGAAGGTTTTTCAAAAAGATCAGAAAGTCAAATGGACCAAAAACTGTCAAACCATATTACACTACTTCAGACTGCTTAAAAAAAAAAAAAAAAAAAAAAAAAAAAAAAAAATATAAACATTAGACCTTTAAAGAAAACACTCTAGCATGTCACTATAATGATGTTAGCCTGTTCTATCTCATTGTTATGTTTTAACATGCTGCTAGCATGTTCCTAGTGTGTTGCTAGCATGTTTAACACATTTCTAGCACGTTTAACATGTTTGCTAGCATGTTTTAACATTTCACTAGCATGATTAAACATATTGCTAACAAATAGTTTTGTTACATTGTAACACATTGTTAAGTTTCCAGAATGTTTTAGCATGTTGCTAACGTTTATCATATTACTAGCATGGTTTAGTACACTGCTAGCATGTTTTAACATGTTGCTAGTACTATTTAAAATGCTGCTACCTTGTTTCTAATTTGTTTTACTAGCATGGCTGAGTATTACGTTTTAACATGTTTGCTGGCATGATTATGTTTACTGACATGACTAATATGTTTTTAGCACATTACTACCCTTACAAAAATTAACCATGGTTTTACTACAAAAAAACAAACAAAAAAAAAAACAAAAAAAAAAACATGGTTACTACAGGTAAAACTACAGGTTTTGCTACACATACCACAGTTTAACTATGGTATTTGTGGTAAAACTGTGGTTATACATAGTGTAATCAATATGCCAAAAAACATTGTTACTACACATTTACTATAATAAAACCATGGTTAAAGCAAATCCTATGCTAGTCGCTAAACTTTGCCAGACAGATTTTTTTTTTTTTTTTTTTTTTTTTAGTTTTGATCATCAGATTTGTGAAAATCGTAATTCCAATCAGTCCAAGTTGGGCGGTCATAGCTTGAACACTTTAGGCCACATTAATTTTACAAATTTTAGACTCAGAAGAAGCAGCATTAGCTAAAATAGTAGATCAGTATATGTTGGCTTTGTCAAGCCAACATAAGAAAGACAAAGCAAAGGCAGAAAATTTATATTCTTTCATTTTTTCTGGAAGAAAAGAGCCGGAACAGAGTGAGAGTCAATTACAAATAAACTTCACAAACAAACAAAAGCCTCTAATCTGTGCATTAAAAGATGCGCCGATGTGCTCTTATCAGCGTGTTATCCTCTTCTTTCAGCTCTTCTCATTTCTTCCATTCTTCTATAACAAAAGGAGAGGTTAACTGGGAGATGAATGCGGACTGTGGCATGGGTGTGGACAAAGTCAGTATGGTGGACAGGATCCGTCTCCTATGAGTCTGCACCGGACAGCCGCTTAACAAAGGGTTGGGTGTTTGCCCACGCTGGCCTTATTGTTCTTGGGCGCTCCAGAGAGAAGGGTGCTAAATTAAGTGTGTCATCCCAACATTGGCTCGCCTCCGGCCCTGTCATTGTGAGTGACTGTGTACGTGTGTGTGTGTACGAGGGAAGTGGGGCCACGTGAGTGACATGGCGTGAAAGCTGGAGGTCTTATATCGCTACGGCCATCTGATCTGGCCGGTGCAGGCAGTGAGAGGACACACCTCCCCAAAAGACATTTATCATTTAACGACAGGCAGCTCTGGCACACATTCTCTAACGCTGACAAACACACCTGAATCAGACTAGAAATGAGAATACATTATTAAATAAACATTAGTGTAGAATTATCCGTGCTCTCTAGTACAGGGGTACTTAAAAGGGTTACAGAGGTACTTGGAAAGATTTTGCTTTGTTAAAGCGATATAACAGACCTAAAATTACAATAAATGATTAATATTTTTAAAAAAGTCATGTGGTGCAACCAACATGCAGGGATCAAGAGGACCTCTGAATACCTTATGAACTGTCAAAAAGACAATAAGTCTCTTAAACAAACAAACAAAAATAAACTTTGACAAAATAATGTTGTTTAGACTGTAAAACATTATATGGTGCAACCTCTGAAAATGTAATGATATTTAAGAAAAAAAAACAAAAAAAAAAAACTTTCAACCTTGAAGAATATATAAACTTTTACATTCTCACATGTATTCAAGGTGTACAGAAATATATTACAACTTTTTACTTGATGGCTACAGAAAGAGTATAAAAGGTTTATAAAATCATATGAAACCAACATGATTAGAAAGATTACAATTTTAAGAAACTGGCACATGAATTTCCAAATGGATGTCTGGTATTAAAGCAGGCTACTTGAGAGTAGAAACAGGACGAAAACAGGATGGAAATTATTCCTCTAGCTAATATAAACTATATTTTTTATAAGAAATAGGCCTATAGTATGTCTATTCTGTATATAGAATATATATTAAGTGGAAAAAGTATTGTGAACACGAGGGACACATTGTATCATGCAGATTATAATCTCTAGCTTTTGTCTGATAATAAAAGCTGAAAATAAAGGTTTATTTTTTTCTCAAATTTATGTCTTCGTAACTACACACCTGTCCATGCTAAATAATGCTCAGGAGCTCAAGTTTGATGAACAGACAGTAAAGATGGTAATGTGAGGTTCATCATGGCTCTCAGTTTTAAACAATAACACGTCAAGGTCATCAAGGAGTTTAATGGGTGGTTTCAACACTCCCCTGAAAGCTTAAACCAATCGAAGCCAGTGGATACTGGCAACAAGAGATTAGCCAAATCTAAACAGAGAGCCCTGATTGATGTTTGTTTATTTGGTTAAATTATTTTCAAGCTAAAATTATACAGGGAAAGGAAAAAAAAAAATCCAATTTGCGGGAGGTTAGTGTGCATGACAAAAATGCCATCTTGGCCAAAATGGCTCGGAGCAGCGACAACCTTTCCCTGGGAAATGATATTTTTCCAATCCCACAGAAGGCGGATCATGTCACACTCGTTAAAGGCTTGATAGCAGGTCTTTAATATTCACCGTCTTAATTAGGGCTGCAGTTAATTTCATTAAATTCTTTCGGTGCTAAATGAAGCAGATTATGAGACATCTTTTATTGCGAAGCGTGAAATTACAGCCTGCCCGCTGCCAATGGCAGGGCCAAGCTAATGAATTACAGGGTAAATAACACCCGAATTAACCATCCAATTTAACTCCTTACAAAGCACCCCTGCTCTGAGGGGGCAGAACTTCGTCAAACGTGCACAGCTCAGTGCTCATCTACGCACCAGAACATGCAATTACAACCATGATACTAATTTCCCTTTATGATGAGGAGAGACATTTCAGTGCCATTGTATTTCTTAAACAGAAATTTTAAGAGAGCAATGCACAGTAAAACATAATGTGTGAAAATTTCACTCTGCACCACCAAACCTGGAAAAAGGTCAAAATGTTTAATCTTGGGCTTTGAGAACACATCGGCTAGGATCACAAGTGGATAGTCAATAAATCAGGCACTGGTAGAAAACAACTGTGATGAAAATCAAAGACAATAATAGCAGCTATGGCCAACAAAATAAAACACTAAAAACTATAGTTGTGTTTCAGAACTGGTTCATCTTTTTTTAAATATTCAAACCAAACAATTTTTAACATGAAACAGCAATCAGCAATTCCTGAACAAATGAACACTATGTTCTTTCTAGAGAATCAAAAACATACAGCACAACCAGTGTAGTCTGCTTCTCGAAAGAAATAACCAATTCCTAACTGACTCTTATGAGCAAATTCTTTTAAATGAATCAAAAACATACTGAATGACCACTGTTGTCTGATTCCTGAACAAATTATTTTTTATGATCCAGTTCCAACACAGTACCTACTAGAGTACCTACTTTGCGAGACTTAAATCATCAAGATACTGACTGGTGTGCAGTGGTTTTGTCAGTAGTATTTTACACAATTAATAAAATAAATAAAATGTGTTACCATTTTTGTTTGTTTAGTATGACTTCTTATTTCGAGGAAATTATCAATTCCTTTTTTTATATATTTTTCGTCAATCATTATTCAGAACTAAAATTGGTTAAAAAAAATAATCAAAACTAATTATTATTATTATTTTTACGACTGCACTAAAATTTAATACTATAAACTAGTAGGCACAATATGGACATGAAGATGGCTCTTCTGCAGACATTAGTCTCACAGCATCCATCTAGAGCCCCACTTCTGAAAATTAATTTGTATTAAAGCTTGTGTCAAAATGCCTTTCCATACAGTTAACAAAGATGTGTGCATGCACGGTAATCGGCTAATTAAAAACGTGGAACAGATGTCGGCAGACTCCGGGCTGCACAGGGTCAGTAAACAAAGCTGGCGATCATTAGAGTAACATTAGTTTCTGAACAAAGCTATAAACAACTCTATCAAACTAAACTATTTTTACAGACAATCCAAAGAGCTCGCCAAGTTTCAACAGAGTTTCAGCATAATAATCACTGTTCAGCGTGACCTCTGACAAATTTAAATGAGCCATTTAAAAAAAAACAAAAAAAAAAAAACACTGACAGCCATTAAAATGACCACCAGTCAAAACAAACAACATAATATGGTCATAATATACCATAGATGCCAAAACAACTGGGATCTCTGCGATGACTGGACAAACAGTCATATTAAGAACAAGGCGGAGGGTCAAAGGAGGCTGTGATTGGCAGAGCCGAGAGTTGTCATGGCAAACTTAGGTGACACATCTGACCTCCCTACACCCACTCTGAGGGCTCAGAGAGGCCGGTTTGAAGACCTCCACAGGGAGACGGCGGTGAAAACGCTCCTCTTTAGCCATCTAATTGCTGGAGAGTGTGAGCCCACCCCAGCCTCATTACTGTCCACCGAGCCGTCTGCGTGTTTTAATGAGGAGCATGTTCTAATGAAGGCGTTTTTACAAAGGTTTTATTGTAGCTGAGAGCCATGTTGAGAGCATAACCTTCAGCTCAGGAGTCAGGACAATAACCTTCATAATGAGATCACAGCGAATGGCAAATAAACTGCGACAAGGTCTAAAAAAGAATAAAACTAGCATGCGCACATACACAATAAAAAAACAACTGAATTAGTTCACGGCTGTTTTATGAATTTCTGGGATTAAGAGGAAAAATTAGGTGTCAAAGTAACACCCACAGAAATTGACCAAGCCTTTTCGCTGTTCTTCACTCTTAAAAAAATGGTTCTTTATTGGTATCTATGGTTCTATGAAGAACTTTTAACATCCATGGAACTTTTCCAATGCACAAAAGGTTATTTATATTGAAAAAAAAAAAGTTCTTTAGACTATTTAAATGTTCTTCACACTTAAGGCACTGATATACACACAGCACAGTTCTTTTTTTGCTTAAGGGTAAAAACAAGTTTGAAATACTTAAGCAGGTATTCTGTTAGCGAACATCCCGACACCACCAACGCTTCTGGGAGCGGCATTTAGATGAATATGCAAATATGCGCAGTCTACTTTATGAAAACATACAAAATTATACGGTTTTTAGAAAAAAAGCAGCAGGAAGGTCCACCCCCATACATAATACCTCGGGCAAAAGCAGATCGTATGAATACGTATGAATGAGACTGTTGCCAATTAGCCACCAAAATGTAAAATCATTACATAGAATTGTCATGAGATTGTGTTGTTTTTTCTTGCGTCACAGACTAAACGGAAGAAATAAACCAGAGAAGATTTCTACGTCAAAGAAGGCAGTGCCCCAGAGCACACCCTACAGTACTTGTTATGTAATCGTCATGGACAAATAGTAGTTTGACTACTGTTGATCAGCTTTTCCAGAAAGCTCGCTTTGACATGTTGTTTTAAACTCCCAATACCAACTCCAAACTAACTTGTTTTGCATGTTTTTTGTTCTAAATGACATCACACCAATTCGATTTCACTTGAAGTGTATATCATTGCCTTAAAACAAAAATCCTTAAAACTGTTCACTGAAAGGTTCTTTGGGGAACCCAAAATGGTTCTCCTATGACATCATTGCGAAAACCTCCTTTTGGAAACTTTATTTGTTAAGAGGAATAGAAAATTTAAAACATCAAGAGCAATCGATTTTGTTCAGGACTCATCCGTGTGTGAGTAACTCACTAACAATTACGGCCATACCTTCAAGGAACAGCTGAGCGATAAATCTAATGCACTCAGACATCTGCCAAAGAGATTACAAGTTAAAGCTCCTCATCAACAGCTGAGCCGGCGATGATGTGCAGCTGAGAGCAGTGCACGAGAATTCAGGCCAGCCATTAATGCCGTGCCGTGATTTCTGGTGAAATCTATAAAATCCACCTTCCTGGACCAAAAGAGACCAGTGAAGAGGTGTTAATGTGAGGCAGGTAGACGTGGAAGTGAACATGCCCGTACACGCTAATTGGAGAGCAGGTCTAACGCCCAGCAGCCTGCTGTGGCCAGTGAGAGACGAGGAGGCAGATCGAGAGAGACGCGAGCACGTAAGAGGAAAGACCACAGGGAATTATCAAATCAATTAACATCCAATTCCTAAACGAAGATCTGCCCCGTGCCTCTGAGCGCAAACTGCTCGGCTGCGTTATCGTCTGTGAGGGGACGCGTCGGGGACGCGCCTGGGCCGCTTTCATACTGTTGGTGAAACACTCATCGCCTGAACGTAGCGCCCAATTAGATGGGAAATGCCACTGCAGCAGACGCAGTCACTGATCTGATGGAGGGATTCTGGTCAGCGGCTCCACTGCTTGTCTTTTCATACATCCATTTCTAAGGAGGCTGGGGAGTTTCATGGATCAAACTAATATGTGACCTGGACCACAAAACCAGTCATAAGGGTCAATTTTTTGAAATTGAGATTTATACATCTGAAAGCTGAATAAATAAGCTTTCCATTGATGTTTGGTTTGTTAGGATAGGACAATATTTGGCCGAAATACAACTATTTGAAAATTTGGAATCTGAGGGTGTAAAAAAATAAAAATATCAAAACACCGAGAAAATCGCCTTTAAATTTGTCCAAATGAAGTTCTTAGCAATGCATATTACTAATCAAAAATTAAGTTTTGATATATTTACGGTAGGAAATTTACAAAATATCTTCATGGAACATGATCTTTACTTAATATCCTAATGATTTTTGGCATAAAAGAATTTTTTTTTATTTTGACCCATACAATGTATTTTTGGCTATTGCTACAAATATACCCGTACTACTTAAGACTGGTTTTGTGGTCCAGGGTCACATATTATAAAATAAACTAAGTTTGATTAAAGGACAAATAGGCAGGCCCACGTAGAATGGGCAACCAGAGCAATCCTACACACATCTTTCGCAAACTTCTATAACATCTAGGTACGCACAATTAATAAAAGTAAAATCAAAATTGTGATATGGCTTGATATAATTATTGAAACACTAAGGTCTTGCTTCAATTCTGCACCAAAATAAATTTCATTGTAACAGTATAATTTAACTGTAGAACTTAAGAAAACTTATTACTTTTTTATTGAATTAGATTTTTATATTACAGTATCAGTAATTTGTAAGAGCTTATTAATAATTTTATTAATAAGATGAACTAAAACTATAGTAATTGTGAAAAAAACAAAAATATTACTATTGTACTACTACTATTTACTATACAATATAATTATAATAGATCTACTTCATAATATACTAATATGTATATTATTATGTTTAGTATATTAAATAAAATATATTATTATTACTATTTAAAATTCATGTTTATTGGGTTCCAAAAAGAGTACATTTAAAGATGATTGAGATGATCACAACTAAAAAGTTAACTAAAAAGAGATCTGAGCCCATATTAAGTACAGGTACAACGTAACTGCAAGAGTTCTTCATTTTACCTGGATATCGGAGCAATAAATATTCATCATATTGCAATTCACATCCTAGTTGCATTATAAGAAAAAATATTCTTTTTTCACGCAAAATGATTTTTTTTTTCTCCCAAAGAATGTGCCATCTTTCTTAAATCTGTTACTTTACAAAATTTCCAAAAATTCAGCAAAACCACCATGAATCTAAAGCACTAGTGAGTGAGCGAGAGGACAGCAGGGTGAACTAAAACACTGTGGACTGCATAGACTGGTGAGCTCTGATTGCGCTGGCTGATTGATCTTCTCATGAGATGAGGGACACGGGCACCGATGGGGCTTCTGATCAGCCCAAGAGTGTGTGCATAAATGTGTGCGTGTACGAGTAAGTGTGGGGCAGGCTCTGTCTGACACCAGGGAAATTAATCCCTCATTTATGTACCTGCAGTGTCAAGAGGCTGAGAGATGCTTCAGAGATATGGCTCTGTGCCAGACCCCCCGTGCGACACACTCTCCATCCGCTAATGTCTCACTATACTGAAGGATCTCTAATATACATAACATTAAAAATAGAACTTTTCTTCCAGTACCTATACAACCAGTACACACAATGAGAACTCCTGATTATAGTTAAGAACATATTACAAATTCAAATCACAATCATGCCTCATATCTATGTGAATGACACGCTCTAAAGTAGTAGAACATGGTCGTTCTCTCTTGAGAACACGCGTTATCATCTTGATCGCTCTTGGCATGGCACATACAAATTAGCCCAGCGCAAGCCCAGTCGGAAGAGAGTCAGATCATAGTTAAAACTGCATGCTGCTCTCTCCTCCGCACAGCTGCCTGCTACGGCTCAGCCTTCCCATCTGCCACTAGCGCGGCGCCCTGCTCTCAGCACCGCTGTAGCCGGGCCAGCCTCATTTCTTCTTCATTAACCGCCACTGACTTTAACAGGATTTATGCAAATAGAGCC
>JAFVLL020010994.1:0-11843 GCA_021397915.2 Tor tambroides
ACCCTCACAATTTGTTTGTGGAATGAGAGGGTTTCCTGAATTATTCATTAAATATAATGACTAAATGTGTGTCTGATTCGTCCAAACGCTACAGGGGTAATCAGACTTTTCAGATTAAAATTCAAATCAGTCTACAACCAGTTTGCTCTCGAACCTTCAGGCCAGAGATGCTACATACTCAACACATGAGATTTATCAGTTAAGAGAGAAAAGAAGCTAAAAGATCCACTTTAGGTTGACTTTAAAAGTCAAAAAGGTAAATTTAAGGTTACAACCTCGTCACTCTGTCAACAAATCAACTCATCTTCTTGCAGTTGCAAAAAATACACAGAGCAACAAGAGAGTGCAAGAAAGAGAGAGTCTGTATGAAACAATCTTCTTTTCATGTCAAATCTGATTGTAGCATTCTTGACATTTCACAACACCTATATTCCCCATGGGATTCGGGAAAGGTAATCTAGTGTAGCTGAAGGCAGATTGAGAGACAAGCTAGCCTGCTACACTGGCATTCCCCATGGCTACGTGGATATCAGGTTCCCTCCCGTATGCTTCCAGAGTGTTAGGAGGCTTTTCACTCCATTTCCTTAATGGGCTTAGATGTTTTTATTTGTCATTTCTTAAATTGTTTGAGTTTGAGCAGGAAAGGGGGTTCTCCAAGGGGCTCGTTCTCATTCTCAGTTAGCGAGAGAACAGGTTCTTTTGACTGCCAGAGCCGGAGGCAAACACACGGGGCATATTTTGATGTTTTGGACATTGAAAAGACCTCCACCTTCCGTTTCTATGCTGTAAGTAAAGAAATTACAGTTCTACTGTAATATTATGCCTTCCTAAGTGTTTATGTAGCATTAAAGATTGTTAGAGATGATTAGCTAGAAATGCTGTCACGGAGGGTGAAACATATTAAACAAAAGAACTATATGGTCCTTGTGGTGGCTGTATGGTTCTTTTGTTGATTTCAAAAGTTCTTGATTTGACGTTTAATGTTTGTTATATCAGCTTTTTTGTAGATGTGAAAAAGTTAATCGCTTCAGGTTTCTTTGAAGATTTTCTGAACCTTAGACCCAAAAAAGTTATTTTATGGCATCAAGTTTGACTCTATTTTAAAGGGCTATTTTCCTGTGTGATTTTTATCTAGTAGTAAATTAGATTTTGTGGAAAGTGTTGAATGAACAAGCTTTATTATTTAATTTTTCTCGGGATTGCATTTGACTGTCATTCTCATTACATTTTCACACAACTGTAGTTCATGCTGTGCTTATCTGCTTAAAAACTTCTAAAACTCTATGATTTGATTTTTCAGGCAATACTCACAGTCCAAGTGGATCTCATTCCTTTAAAATGAGGGGAGACAACATAAACACAGCATGCATAAACAAAGAAGAATGAAATTATCCTCCTGAAATATCACTGGATAAATTCACATCTAAACTAAAAGTTCTTCACTGAAAGGGTGCCATGGCCTTTATCACACAATGGCATCTTCTCCATTTTTCCAGTGGCTGCACTGAACAAATGTGTGCTGCCTTTAGTAAGCACATCGTAAAAATGCAGAGGAATGCCAGTGGAAGAGCTTGGGTTTCCCCAATTTCTTTGACTTGAAAACGCCAAACCATAAAAAATATCCAAGTACCTCCGGTGCTTTGAAAAGCTATATGAGGACTTCAGTTTAAATAGCCTGGCATGCCTTAAGCTGTAGCAAGCAAACAACAACAAAACTGTAATTGCAACCAAGCCAGAAAATGGCATGAATTTGTCTTGGCATCCAATTTTTGATGTATGTGCAGTGAATTGGAAGTTTGTCACTCTAAAGCCAGGTCTGGGTATTGACATGCTAAAAGCAACTGTTTCTGGCCCAGAGAAGTGGAAATAATTTCCTATAAAACAAACTATTTAGCAGTGGCATGTAATTGACCAAACCAGATATTTCTGTTGCAGTACAATACACACTCAAACCAGCCTGGTCAACCAATTATGGTTGCATTTACAGTCTTATGCAAACAACTAGTGTCTTAAGAGATTAGTTCCATCAGAAATGAAAATTTAATTTACTCACTCTCATATGGTTCCAAATTCATGGTTTTTCCTTCTATGGAAAACGAAAAGAGAAATTTTGAATAATGTACTGGTCAAATGTGGACTGGAACTTTGAATTAGTGAGTTGAACTTGAGAACGGAATGGTTCTGTTTTGTAAACATATCAGTCTGGTTTTGTGAACTGAATGGACTGATTCATCAAAAAATGCTAGAGTTAATAGATGTGCACATTAATAAATAATAATAAAAAAAAAACTTCAATGTCAGTTTGTTCCTCACACGAAATTATCAGATGGCTTCATAAAATTGTGTCCTTGTCTACTTTTATAACACTGTTATGGGGATTTTTTTGCATTTTGGAGTCCCATATTTGGCTATATTTCCACATTCACTTCCGTAATATTGAAGAGTGGCCAGTATATGTTTCAGAAATTCACGGTTTGGCCTATTAGCACTGTTCATTTTGTTTTAGAATGAATTAGTGTCATTCTATTTAAGTGTTGACAGATACATTATCATTAATATAAGCAGACAGCCTAGAAACCATTAGAGACTTTTCCAGATGATAAACAATGAATGTTTTGGGTCATGTGCGTGTTTGTGTGTGTTTATGAATGCAATTAAGCACATTTCTGTGAGTGTGCTATCTTATAAAGCACATTAATGTGAATTGTGCATGCTTACAGTGGCCGCACACACGCACATCCACTGCTAAGGGAATAGTAGAGCCTATTAAAATGCATTCATAATGCGTATCCTAAGGAAACTCTCAGCGATGATTAGCTGACTAAGTGTTTTGTGAAACTCACACTGTGGCCATGCCCTGAGGTGAGCTATCATTTAGAAGAGTTAATGAAGCTTTTCATACCTAATTAGCCTTCGGCAAGATGGGAATTATACAAGAAGAAAGTTTATTAGCACATGAAGCTGAAGGATTAGAGAAACTAAAAAGCAGATCTGTTAACACAGATGGGCCTGTATTGAGTTTGTATTGATTCGCTGTGCGATATTGTTTATTTATATTTATCTATAGGGTTCCTTTGAATGTTTTAAATGTATTGGATTATATTTAAGTATAAGTGCCAGTGTTGGAAAAAGTTACTTTTAAAAGTAATACATTACAGTATTGCGTTACTCTATAAAAAAGTAACTAGTTGTACGGTGCAGTGGCCCAGTAGTGCACAACACAACAAAACCTCCACAACAAAACAAAATCTCCACAACACAACAAAATCACCATAACACAACGCATAGGACAAATTTTTTTGTGTAGTGCTAATTTCGTTGTGTTGAGGCTTGTTTCCATCGTGTTGTGGATTATGTCCGTTGTTTTGAGCTAATTCTTTGTATTGCGGCTTGTTTCCATTGTGTTGTGCTAATTTCAATGTGTTGCAGCTTGTTTCTGTTGTGTTGTGCTAATTTCGTTGTGTTGCGGCTTGTTTCCATTATATTGTGCAAATTTCATTGTGTTGTGGCTTGTTTCCATTGTGTTGTGCTAATTTCGTTGTGTTGCGGCTTGCTTCCATTGTGTTGAGCTAATTTCGTTGTATTGCGGCTTGTTTCCATTGTATTGTGCTAATTTCAATGTGTTGCAACTTGTTTCTGTTGTGTTGAGCTAATTTCGTTGTATTGAGGCTTGTTTCCATTGTATTGTGCTAATTTCAATGTGTTGCAGCTTGTTTCTGTTGTGTTGTGCTAATTTTGTTGTGTTGCGGCTTGTTTCCATTATATTGTGCAAATTTCATTGTGTTGTGGCTTGTTTCCGTTGTGTTGTGCTAATTTTGTTGTGTTTCGGCTTATTTCCGTTGTGTTGTGCTAATTTTGTTGTGTTTCGGCTTGTTTCCGTTGTGTTGTGCTAATTTGTGACCCTGGACCACAAAACCAGTCTTAAGTCGCTGGAGTATATTTGTAGCAATAGCCAAAAATATACTGTATGGGTCAAAATTATCAATTTTTCTTTTATGCCAAAAATTATTAGGATATTATGGAAAGATCATGTTCCATGAAGATATTTTGTAAATTTCCTACCGTAAACATATTAAAACTTAATTTTTGTTTAGAAATATGCATTGCTAAGAACTTCATTTGGACAAATTTAAAGTCAATTTTCTCAGTATTTTGATTTTTTTGCACCCTCAGATTCCAGATTTTCAAATAGTTATATCTCAGTCAAATATTGTCCTATCCTAACAAACCATACATCAATGGAAAGCTTATTTATTCAGCTTTCAGATAATGTATAAATCTCAATTTCGAAAAATTGAACCTTATGACTGGTTTTGTGGTCCAGGGTAACATTTCGTTGTGTTGCTGCTTGTTTCTGTTGTGTTGTGGAGATTTCGTTATGTTGCGGCTTGTTTCCGTTGTGTTGTGGAGAGTTTGTTGTGTTGTGCACTACTGGGCCACCATAATCTGCGCCTCACTTTGAATTTCTCTCAACATGGGAACAGGAGAGGTGTCAGTGAATAAATGGGAAAACAAAGTAATTTATTATTTGAAAAAGTAACTCAGATAATTTGTCGGAAATTTTAAAGTAATGCATCACTTTACTAGTTATTTAAAAAAGTAATCTGATTACATTGTAATGCGTTACCCCAAACATTGGTAAGTGCAAGTATGCAGTCCAAAAACACTGAGGCAATGTGAGTTACAAAAATTTGAGCCTAGAACTTGTCACTTCCCGTCACATTATTTTTCTGTACTTTTAACCAGATATTTATGTGATACTTGCACCTCCAGGTTTCTATTATATTTTTATCGCTACATGTGACACTTTATCCACCAGGTGAAACTGTAAAAGGATACCTAGGATCATATAAAATAAGCTTATTGTTCCATTCATGTCCATAGTAAAACATTTAAAATAAGAGATTTCGAAAGAAAAACCTCTAAAATTGCATTTCTAGTGTCTAATTAATTAATTAATTAATTAATTAATTAATTAACGCTTTTGATATTTTACCCATGTTTGCTTTCACATGGTCAAAAATGACCTTGAGTGAGACTCCTAGAGACCTCCAGAGAAACTCCCACCCAATGGAAAGCCACCTGGCCTTCAGTCAGCCAGAGTACCAGTAGAAGTCAGATAAGGCTGTCTCACTCTCTTTCTCTCTCCTCATGCCAGATTTCCAGCAGCAACGAAGCTTATCGGGAAGATAAGGGCAGCAGGAAACAGTTGCCTCAGGATGGAGAGTGTGGATGGAGTACATCATTTGTTCGGTACAAACGAGAGGTAGAAATCAAGTTATTTTCTTCAGAGTTAACGCCGTAGAGCTAGATTTGGAGAGAGAGAAGGGATGGGAGTGAAACTTTATGTGAGTGGTTCTGTTTATGAGAGTCCTAAACATTGATTAATCACTCCTCATCTCTAAAAAGCACTTCATATCCGTTCCCTTGAAATTGCTTTCTGTCTAAAAGTGTCAGCCAACTTGCATAAAGTAATAATCTTGCTGTCTGGTAACATAAATCTGTATGATTTACAGTGATGTCTCACCAAAAGTCATGGTGTGGTACTATTTTACGTGTAAAGCAAGATGTTCTGTTCCCAGGAGATGTTTGATTGGCATTTCTTCATATTAGTCACTATCAAAAGGTCAACATCTCTTTAACAAGCATTGCTTTCCTCCAGTCAGAGAAAAAGACAAGTGCAGAGGATGAGGAGTGAGGAAGAAAAAGCTAAAGGCACAGAAAAAGAGAAAACATCTGTATTTATATGAAATTTTTCAAGCTTTGCAGTCCTTACAGGGACATTTGTACCTCACAATGGAGACAAAATCGTTCAGACAGCCTTAAAGTCATCTTTATCACTACCACTCTGTTTTATAACAAGAAAAAGAGCGTTTTATCCTATAAAATGGACACAAACCAGCAAAAATATTCCTGGTTTCAGCAGTCTAACACTGTGGTCTCAAGACTTCAGATCCAAACCACAATTTAATCTCTACATCTCAATGGAATGATGTAATCTCAACCGGCAGAGCTTTTCCTTCTTCTCTCCTCACCCGTTCACTTCACATTCATCTCTCTCTTGTTTGGGTTAGAGAGCTCTGAGCCGGTGCTCCCTATGTAGTTTTTCCTCAGATTAGTATGAGTGCTACGCTTCAAAAAGATATAGATTGTAGATGTAATGACTTTGGCTTTTTCCCCCAGAGCTCTCTGAGGGCTTGACAATGTTTGTGTTTGTGCTATGAGGGCAATGTGGGTTTTAACAGGGCTCAGAACGGCGATAGAAAATGAGATGCTTGGTTTGAAAACACTCATGTATGCGTGAGGAGAGTCTAGTGGAAATTCCTGGTCTCCGTTTTGCACGTTTTCCCGAGGCAGTGTGGCCTGCTACCTATCAGCTTAATAAAGAAAATGCAAGGACAATTTCCCTATTCTTTGCCTCATTTGCACCAGGTTGTGCACATCTGCGCAGCCTCCATCATATTCTTATCTTAATATTGTCCATTTTTTCTCTCAAGGCCCATTACATTCTGAAATCGGTTGTAAATAAAGTTCTAGATGTTGAAAAAGTTGTACTGATCACTGTGCCACAGCACTAAGTCATGTCATCACGCACTATATTTTCATGTCATGTTCCAAATGTACCATGATAAAAAGCACTGGGTTTTATTCATGCAAATCGACTATCGTAACTGTCCAATTGCTGCAACTTGACACCGGTACACAACAAACGACACAGTATAACATTGCTCTTCTTTAAACCGGTTTATTTTGCTATCACGTTCATCCATCTCCGATCTGTGACCAATGAGGGAGGATGTGGACAGACCCGCCGTCTGTCTTTGACATTAGGCTGCTTTTATGAATGCCTGTTTGTGAGAGGGAAGAATCATAAATGGAATGATCTATAGGAAAAGGAATGGATGACCAGACAATGTCAAGGGCATGAGTCTCTTTTGAGTTATGCTCCCTCATGCGCATGAGACTAGGTGCTTGCACACAATGGATCATTTCAGAACCTTATACTCTTTACATTAACGGTAAATTCTTGCCATTCCAGATTCTCCCGAGGGGCACGTTCGTCTGGGATGCTCACTGATGGGATCCTCACACCTGCTGGACCGCTGAATCTTCTCCGGTTAGGAATTCTGTGCTGATTTTGATTCATTTTAGCCAGCTGATGGATATTGATATGGGCGTCGTTGCTCTTCTCTGTGTGTTGTCAATCTAAATGAGACGGAAAATGAGAATTAAAAGTGATCCGGAATTCTTAGGCATGATATATAAATCATTACGATATCCTTCAGGGATTTTTTGGATAGGACTTAAATCTGTTGAAGACTCTAGCCAAAAATTATAAGATATTCAATTTCAGAGGACTAGTTACTCGTTTGTTACTCTAAAGTAATTTATAATACACTTTATATAGGTTCAGTTTCTCTGAAACATTAAATTTGGTTTTCCCAGAAAGATGGTTAATGGCCTGTGAAATCAAAACGGAGGTTTTATTGATGAGAAATTTGGGCCATGAACTTTAACTTTGAGAACGTCTACATGTTAGTACTCTCCTAAAAGTTGATTAACTTTTAGCAAATATACTTTTATACAACAATTTTCATGACTTAAAAGAAGGTTATTTATTCTTATTAAGTATTTTTGTCTAATTTTCCAGATGAAATCCTGGAAATTTACTTGAGAAGCAACACTCCGTAGCTTGTTTTTGTGAGTGCATTTTCAATTGTTTTAAGTCTAAAGAATTTAAAAACAAATGAGACACAGTGGAGATATGTGGAGATCTTTAATATGCATTTTTTTCTTTAAAAAATGTGTCTTGCATTAAGGATTTGTATGTATTTCACTGAAAAACTCATTAGAAACTTATTGAGAAGTCATTTTTTTCAATCTATGTCATCTGAATATTCGACTTGATTCGTCTATCATGAATATGTTAGTCCTGCTCATTTCTGCTTTTTGCATGCTGTGTAGCAGGGATGTACGCAAAGCACTTGTCCCCGGTGCATAATTGGCAGTTGTGAATGCTTTCTACCTGTTTCTGAGCCAAATCAGGTCCTCAAAACACCTACTGTGACCCTTAAATGACACACAGGTCATTGCAGTTTGTGTGAAATAGACCATTACATTTTGAGCTCCCTCCGGTCAGTTGGTACATTGTCAAATAAATGAGTTAGTACCAGACTGCATTTCCTGTTAAGTAACTTTGATGTTATTTGTCGTGAAGCCGACATACGTGATCACATGCACACATACGCTCTCTCCTCACCATAGTACTTCAAAGCATGTTGTGAGAGAGTTTAATAGAGACAGATTATGGGGAGTCAACACTCATGGCCATTTGCAGTGCTGATGGTTCACAGACTTCATATTTTAAACTAGCTCAGCTAATTTACAGAGCAGAGCACATCATTACAACAGACGGCTCTCTTTGGTGTGGGGTGCACTCATTTGGGCCGAGCGTGTGCGTGCACATGCGTTTAGGATGGGCTTGTCGGGCAAAGCCAAAGATGGATGCTCTCAAAGACAGCATCTTAATCTTCAAAGTAATTCCAAAATGTTATTTTCTCCATTTCTTTCTAATGGAGGAAAATTGGGTGGAAATCAAGAAAAGAATCAGTTGGCATGTCTTTCTGGTAGGTTCATTTGAGTGAAGTTCAACATGAAGATGGATTCAACCAATGTGTGTATATATACTACTGATCATAAGTTTGGGTTTGGGGTTAGTAAGATATATATTTTTTTATTATTAGTGTTTTAATTCAGCAAGGATACATTAAATTGATCAGTAAGGACTTTTAAAGTAGAAAAGACTTTTACATTGTTACAAGAAATTCTATTGCAAATAAATACTGTTCTTTTGAACTTTCTTTTCATCAAAGAATCCTGATTTTTTTTTTTTTTTTTTTTACAAGATCAGCGTATTAGAATGATTTCTGAATGATCGTGTGAGACTGAAGTAATTAATGGCCATCACAGGAATAAATTGCATTTTAATATATATATTAAAAAGTGGTTTTACACCACAATATTACTCTTTTTACTGTACTTTTAATCAAATAAATATTAATAGTCAGACAAGAAACTAGAACATTTCTATTTGACTTTGTTTGAAGCTTATACTATTTTTAAGAATAAATTGACTTGTTATACTACTTTTGTTGGTTGTATAGTTGGTGTTTCTTTCCTTGTAACTTGTCTTTATCCTGACATTTTAAGAAAATATAAGAATGAATAGATTTCAAATAAGACTTTGATTGCCATCCTGTAATCCATTTCAGCATTCAGATGCTTACGCTCTGTCCACAGATCAGGGCGGTTAGTGCTTTGACAATACAATTAGTTTGTGTCTTTGAGGGCCAGATGCAATCTGAATATTTCGTGAAATTGGCCACCACTGCAAGAGAATGATAAGAAAATAAAACACATCTTTGGAGTTCTTGGGGTTCTTATAAAGGTAATGAACATCAATGATAACAGACTCATTAAAACAGACCACCTCAGGACCCTTAAGTACTGCTATGATCATCTAAATGTTGAAAAACTGTTTTTTGATGTATGACTGGTGCAGATTGCACTTTATTATCACTTAGATTATCAGCAGAATGAAGGAGGCGCCAGACTAACCCACAATTTTTCATTTCATGGACCAAGACTTCATGTCTGCATCAACACACAAAAGTCATTAAAACGAGTCAGTGACTATTCTTCTTGTTTTAGTTTTCATACTCCACCCTCAAAACACTTCTGGAATTTATTTCCATCTCCAAATTTAATGGCGAGAGAACACAAAGGATGGAAACAGAATCTCCAGTCCATTCCAAAAGTGGAATGTGGAACTCTTTCCTGTGTTTTGTGGAATAGTCAGGCTGGCATGAACCGCACTGCTCTCAGCGGGTTATATCTGCCCCATCATAACTCTTGTCATGAGCTTGACATGAAGCAGCTCAATGTTTCTTTTTGTGGTTAGTAAATAGATGAAGTAGTTTTTCCTTATGAATTTTAGTTTGGGGAAAAATATGAGATTTAAAGCGTGATATGCAAGTGCATTTCAGAGTATATTTAAGACCTTGTGTTTTCTTTAACATGGCTGCATTGTATGACCACTGATAGGCATATTTTATAAATTCACATATATAGTCTATAAAAACAAAGGAAGAGAATAAACATACCTGGCTTTCTGTCCCCAAGGTTTCAAATACAAGACGCCACATAAGCTCAGAGTTCATCTCCGGAAAAACTATGGAAAGTAAAGTTGGAGGAAAGATGCCAGAAGAACTGCGGAAAGGAGTAAGTTATGCATTTTGTTTATATACCCTCAGTAATTTGATTGGTTGGATTTAAGGAACGTGCCGCTCCTGAACTTTCCTTTAGAGCTCTAATATATGACATGTATATAGACGTATTGTAATTAAGAAAATAAAACCCCTAAGACATGATGTTTACAATATTCTGATGCATGTCAAGATAGGTCAGTAATTCCAGTGAGTCACCACTCTTATAGTAGTACCAGAGTGATGGTTGGGTTTGAGTAATAGCGATCTGAGGAAATAAGCTGTGAAACATATGTTTGTGGGCGATTATGGGGGCTGGGGTGGGCCTGACTGATGTGGTGTGACTTCATCAGCGGTTGGTGGACCCTTCTGACCCACCCATCACTCTTGAAGTCTTCCAGTCTCCTCCCTTTTCCTACTTTACAAATCCGAAGAACATTAATCTGCTCGTATTTATGTTCAGCGAAGTAGCGTTGGGCTGTCTGTAAGACTTTTTTGGTGTGTAATGTGTATGGTTTGCCCTACCATTGAGATCAATTTTAATTCTGAAGACTAGATCCAAAAAAGCAGCAAAATTGAAAAATGATGAATGTTTCATAGCTTAAGGAGAATGACAGAGTTAGCTGACAAAAGAAGGGTTTTTCTGGCTGTTTGTCATCTTTGATGGATAAGATGACATTGCCCAATTTTAGTTCTGAGTATGCTGTGTATGAAAGTACAGATTTGGGTCGCTGTCACTATATACTCAGTACCGTTCAAAAGAAAAGTATATTTAAATTGTTAAAGAAATTATCACTATTATTCAGTAAAGATGCATTAAACTGATCAAAAGTGACAGTGAAGGCATTTATACAAAAGATTTCTGTTTTAAATAAATACTGTTCTTTTGAAATTTCTGTTCATCAAAGAATACTGAAAGTATCACAGTTTCTACAAAAATATTAGCAGCACAGCTGTTTTCAACACTGATAATAAGAAATGTTTCTTGAGCACCAAATCAGCATATTAAAATCATTCCTGAAGGTTCACGTGACACTGAAGACTGGAGCAATAGCTGATGAATATTCAGCTTTATTCAAAATATTCAATTTTTAAATATATTCAAATAGAAAATAGTTTTTTAAATTGTAATAATATTTCATAAATTTAAAATTTTTACTGTATTTTTATCAAATAAATGCAACGTTGATTAGTATAAGAGACTTCTTTCCAAAAAATAAATGATGAAATGATAAAATGATAAAATGATGAATAGGTTTACAGTGAATTTCCACTGAATTTAAACTGATAAAATGGACAGCAAATCGCATTCAAAGTGAAACATGCCTTTGGCTGAACGTAGACAGTGTTTTGTGTTTGATCCTTGGCCAAATTCATCATACTGTATCTTCTGCATATTTAACTTTTAAATACTCGATGTGACCAATCATTCAATCATGACAAACACCTCTGTCATGCTGGCAGAAGCAGACTTGCATACGCCAGAGGCTCTGGTATGAGAAATGTTCCCTCTGTTATTCTGCGTGTGAGATTGATTGGGGTTTCTGATGAATCCGTTGATTGGTTGGAAGAGTTCAG
>JAFVLL020010995.1:0-11775 GCA_021397915.2 Tor tambroides
AAAGTTCAGCATTTGAATCTGAGAAGGTGTGATGGAAATAGACAGATTATTTCACCAAGACTGCATCAGCCACAAAACTGAGAAGTCAGTCAGTCAATGAGTTATAAACATGTGAAGGGCAAAGGCGAGATTCTCACACCAGAGACAGACAAGTTTGTTGTTTGTGATTTTGAATAACTAGATATCTTTCCACACATTACTTTTTTATGTTAGAAACTAGCGACAGTTGTTCCAGGAATCAATGTTGTGTTTACAAAGATGCCTGGCCAGGTTGCTGAATGTAATAGCTTTCGTGGAACTTGTACAAACCCCATATGCCCTTGACTTCCTGCAGTCACATGGCTCAGGTGGTTGGCTCAGAAAGTTCTGCACTTCAATAAACAATGTTGCTGTAACAGCCGGGCAACTTCCATCAACATGAATGGGAGAGCTAACAAATAGCTTTCTCCAGCTATAATAGACCTCCTTGCTCTCCAAGCATGTTGCCAGATGGTTGGGGTTTGGCAAAGGTGAAAGGAAGCCATCGTTCTGTTGGGTGAGAAGGGAGAACAGTGGAGGCAGTGTCTGGGAAGTAGAAAGCACCTGTAGTCTCTTTGAATCTGGCCTTAGAAACCAGCTCCACATTTTACTGCCTATCCCGAATGATAAAAAGCCACAAGAACCTCAGTCAATGAGACATTAGCTAATTTTGTTTATGTGATTTTGAAAGGAAAAGAAAATGGACAACACATCTTAAGTGCAAAACGATGGGTTCAGCCAAAGTGACTATGAAATAATGTAAATAAACTGGTTCCTTTCAGCTTCAACTTGAAACTTAGTTCCCAGGTTTCAGCACATCCTAAATGTTGTGTAATATAGTTTGCAGAGAGTAAAATAATATATATTTTAAATGAGATATATATATTAGTTTTTTTAAGTTATTGATGTTAGATATATATTGGTTGATACTGACTCTTTAATTGTTCATTTTATTACTTTTACATAACATAATCCGATGCTTAAAATCAATCCTTAAAAACATTAATAATTTAGTAATACTAATAATATAATAGTAATAATTTAGTAATACTCTACATTATAATGCTGTGATGCCTAAATATATTTGTATTTAAAACTGTTGATATATATATATATATATATATATATATATATATATATAGTGTGATTAAAATGTTTAATCTAATTAATTACATAATGTGGCAACTAATTAATCTAAACAATCACAAATTAATCGTGCATCAAATTTGGCTGAGGAATTACCACCAGTCCATAATTTAAAGTCATTATTATGTTAAATGAGAAAAGCATCAAACAGACATTACAAAAAGTAGCTTTAGAAAGAAATATTTTATTTGATTCGACATACAATTTATTACATTTAACTTTTAGGCTACATTTTCTTCAACTTTTGGCCATGTTTGTTTTTTGTTGTTGTTGTTGTTGTTGTTTTTTGTTTGTTTTCCATAAGCTGCATCTGAAATTGGCATTTAGATATATTTACAGACAATTGCATGAATAATGGCATGAAATTAATGAGTTTTAAATGGGCAATAAAGGGATAATTAACCCAAAAAAAAAAACACTTTTTGTCATTTACTCACCCTCATGTAATTTCAAACATGACATTCTGGGCCCTATCATACACCCAGCGCAATGCGGCGCAAGTGTTTTTGTTAGTTTCAGCTCGACGCAGTTCTCATTTTCTCGTCCTGCGCCGAGTTAGAAACAACAATGGAGTGTCTTTAAAAGCCCTCTTTTTAAATAGCAAATGCACTTGCGCCCATTTGTGCGCCCATGGGCGTGCTGGTCTAAAAAAGAGGTGTGTTCAGGCGCATTGTTGGCACGTTGGTATTTTGAGGAACTGAAAATAGACTGCGCCATAGACCAACTCAAACCTAGTCTAGTCAATGGCTAATTTTTTTTTTTTTTTTTTTTGTCATTTAAAGAGAGCGTTAGTAGAAAATACGCCTCTGGGCGGGTCCACAACACGCGTTCACTTTGCTTATTACACACAGGGATGCGCAGCAGCACACAAACATGCCAAATATTAAAAATTAAAAGATTACAGTGTAAAAGAATATTATTGTGTAGGCTATATAAATATAAAAATGTCATACATGTTTTAATGGATAGTCATTGCGCATCAGAATTAGCCTACCTACTCATGCATGAGCAGATGTTTGCTCTCTGGAGACGCGTTCAGTCTGTGCGCCTTATAATTCCGCCGTTTAAATAGCGAATCCGCCATTGCGCGAGCGCAACTTGCTCTTAAAGGGAATGGGAGATGAGACTCTGATTGGTTTATGGCACGTTATGCCCAAAAACACACCCATTACTCATTAAGAGAATAGGGACAACCCTTTTAGACCATACGCTGGGAGCGCCGACCGTTTTTCATGTCCTTATACTAGCACAGTGGTTCTCAAACCTCTCCATGAAGTACCCCCAGCACTGCACATTTTGTATGTCTCCCTATATCTGACACACCCACTTCAGGTCTTGCAGTCTTCACTAATGAGCTGGTGAGTTGAATCAGGTGTGATACATAAGGGAGACATACAAAATGTGCAGGGCTGGGGGTACTCCAGGACAGGTTTGAGAACCACTATACTAACAAAAGTGGATTCGGAAACACCCTAAGTCAGTGGTTTTCAATCCTGGTCCTGGGGACCCACTGCTCTGGACAATTTGTGTGTCTCCCTTATTTAACACACCTGATTCAGATCATCAGCTCATTAGGAGGGAGATCCATGTACTGAACTGAGTGTGTCAGATAAGAGAGACATACAAAATGTGCAGAGCAGTGGGTCCCCAGGACCAGGATTTAAAACCACTGCCCTAAGTGCACCTGCGCCTTGCGCTATAGACCATGCGCTTAGATCGTTAAAATAGGGCCCTCTGTCTTTTGATGATACAAAAAGATATGATAAATGCATTAATAATTTAATTTTTTTTTTTTTTTTAATAAAATGTATGTGTTAAATTGTCAGCTATAATACTACTCTTTAAATATTAGGGATGGTAAGATTCACCATCGGTGAAGAGTTAACGATGCGATGAATTTAAATCGATTTTAAAAATTGTGCATCGGATACAAATTGGCATTTGTATCTCAGTGCATCATTTCTAACATATTTGCATTAGTAAAAAACAATTTATTTATATATAATTATTAGTAGATGTGCTATAATCTTGTTATTTAGAACATGACCAATAATTTGTGACCAATATTTTATATGTATTGATTTCTCCTCTCATTCTCAAGCGCATTCTCTCATCAGCACTGCTGCTACGTGAATAAGACGTATCAAAACACTACGAAGACAGAGGCGTTAGAAGTCAGAAGTCACATAAGTTAATTTATGATTTGCTGTCTGTCTAAACCAAAGAAATCAAAATATATGTACTACATTGAATTGCAAAGCATAATATATATTTTTTCTCATTCCATTGTATTGCATTGAATCGCATTGTGTTGAATTGATTCGAAATCGAATTGCACTGCATTGGGTGAATCATATTGCATCGCATCGATAGCTGCTTTATATGTATCTTTAATGTATCGTATCATTGGCTATGCATTGAGATGTGTATCGCATCGGCGTCAGTTATGGAGATGCACATCCCTAATATAAATATATATATATATATATATATATATATCCTATCAGCCAATATAGTGCTAAGATACACTGCATCCCTAAAAAAACACTGAGAAAGTTGCTTTTTATAGTAAAACTCTTATCTATGTGACATGAGTAAAAGCCTAGATTTCAGGTTTTAGAAACAAAGTCTCTTGACTGCTTTTGAAGAAACCATGACTGTGAGCAGAGCCTAATTTGGAGTTAGAAACATGGATAATTTGTAGAATTAATTAGCAGATGCACTATAGCTGAACTTGTAACTCTAAAGAGAAAATATCTTTCAGAAAACCCTCAAAGCAGATTTGTGTGGGAACTTTGAACAAGTGCTACAAGCGAAATAAAAAAGTTCACACTTTTCCTGACCTGTGCTGCCTCAAATATTTTTTGAAGGTGTTCCATTAGCATTCTGTGAAGCACTGAGTAGTTATTGAACAAATGTGCACTTGTTGAACATTTGCCTCCTTAATGTGGCTCCACATTGGTCTCCATTGAGATTTTCATCCCGAAAGGTTACAAACAGCATCCTGATGCACTGAGTAAATAATAGCAATACTGTAGGAAACCCAGAGCCTCTGTGTCTCACAGCAAAACAGCCAGCAGTGGATTTTCAGGTGAGTGTGGAGGCAGTGATTTTGTCTACCATTCATTGCAAACCGTCTCTCTGGTCCAACAAAACAAACCTCATTCTCTGAGTGTGTATTGATAAGAACCCTCTCACCAAGCACAACAGACCCTGGCAAATGGGATGTTTACATTGCCAATAGGGAAAAGTGGGAACCAAGAAATGCCCAATGAAATCAAAGAAGCTAAAATCATTCCCATCTTTGTAAATGAATGTCCTGAGTGATTTACGCATAACATGAAGATAACAGAGAAAATTAAAATTTAAGATACAATCAGAGAGTAAAATATGGAAAATGTTTTAATTCCTCAAATGAGTTAGAGAAATGGAAAGAATAGTATATGTTTACAGTAAGTAGACTTTATCTGTTTGTTTTAGGCACAATGCCTGAATTTGGTCTCAGCATTATGTAAGATTTTTTTAAAGATATTCACAGTCTCCAAAAAGATCTATAGATGTCTAAGTGGGTGGTTTTCCCCAGAATAAGCAGCAATGAGGAGCAGACATTTTGCTGCAAGTAAAAAGACTGGCTACATAAAGTTATACATATACATTGCTTGAAAAGATTGTAAGTCAAGAAAGGACCATCTACACAAAACATCAAATACTGACTCATCCATCTGCATCTGCAGAAATCTGCATCTATTCATCATGTTCAAGACTGTGCCATCGTCATCAAACATCCATATCTCTACAGTGTCTCACCTTACTAAAACAAGCAATGATTAAATCATCCACAAACTACTGTACAGGCTCTCCACTCACCTGCTCTGTAAAGATCTGACCAGAAACCACAACAAATCTGAACACAACACTGTCTATACCTGAGAGAGGCTTTCATAAATCATAAATTGTCTGTTTCTGCAGGGTTATGTTTTTAAAATTGTAATATAGATTTAAAAAAGCTATTCTTACAGAGCTTCAAATACCATTACAGGTTAAAAATAAAACTAAAATGTACTATGCAGTATGTGTAAAAAAAAAATTTTTGTAAAATTTGTAAAGATAAATATGTATTATTGCATTTGGGTTTTTTTTTGTTTGTTTGTTTTTTTCCTGTTTGTTTTTTGTTTGTTTGTTTGTTTCATCTTCATCATAAAAATAATCTTTTCTACAATAGCATTATGTGAGGAACAGGTTTGAAGTCAGGGATGCCTTAAAATATTTATACAGTATAATATTAAAATTATACTATATAGGGATGCATGTGAAATATAGTAAAACATTGATCTGAAGCAATGCAACTAGTGTTATTCAGATTTATGATAATATCTGAAGTTTTCTGATGTTTCAAGTGCAGAAAAGTCCCATTCCCTTATGCGACCGCCTTGACTTACCAGATCAGACTAAGCCTTTTTCATACATCAATATGAAATGTGCATTCATAGCTCTTAATATTATGGTAATGTAATAGATGGCAAATCCACGTTGGTCTGTGTATGTGTATGAGATACTTTTCTTTACTGCAACAGGTGATTAGAAGCGTGATGTGGAATATATTAGCATTAATAGAAATGGATAGGCTGTCTGTGTTGACGTTTGCGTGCACCATTTCATTCATAAAAATCTCTTCTGTGAAACTTTGATCTCGCTCTGGCTGCTGTAGTGATTATGAAGCCATGAGAGTGCATGCATTAAACACAAGGTCTGACAGTAATCTTTTATCCTGTTCACCTGCGCGACACGACACTGAAGCAATACGATCTTTTTCAGCAAATTCCAGTCTTCCTCACATCATTCCACCCAGAGGTGTATTCGGGGTTTCATTATCGTTGTAAATTAGAAATACATTGTGGTCAGTTCTTTTAGTGTCCAGGAATGTACTTTGAAACTGTAGCTTGCTAAGGTATAAGCTAACCATAATTTAAGTTAAACTATAGTCAAGCCACCCTTTAAAAAGTTAGTACTACTCTTACTACTAACCAAAACTACACCGAATCTATTTACAGCATCAGTGTTTACAATCTTTGTTTTTTAATGATACAACTTAATCATTTATTCATCTTAAAACTTGAACAAATGAGTTTACACCTAAAACATCTAAAACAACTTATCTACAAACACCCTAATTCATATAATAACAAACTCAGCAACATAGTGATATTGTACAAAATAACCAGGTATGGAAAAAAGGCCTAAAATTACTATCAAATATTTGAATCATTTTTTTTTAATCTGTTTATTTACATGAGTTGTCTGAATAAACAGATTCACTGTACGACTGAATCGTACTTTAAAACACTTCATACTTATGCGAGAAAGGACTGTTTTGGATATAAGGATTGACTAGAACTGATTTTTTTCAACATACAAAACCAACCTGGTCTCATAACGAAAACGTACCTCTGGGAACTTTTCGCAAGACATGAAATATGTACCACCATGTATGTTTCGTGACATATTCGATGTGAAATGTCCACTGGGTGGCGTTAAAAGGGTGTTCGTTTTTTTCCCCCTGGAACAGATGAACGTACATATGGTACATTTTATGTGACGTTGGTTTTGCAGGTGTCGCTGCAGTTCTGACTTGAAATGTCCGTTGAGTGCTGCTATAAGTGTGTAATGCTCTGTGACGTACTAAAATAAAGTACCATCTGCACTACACCTACTGTAAACCTAACCGATAGTATGAACAACAGCGAATGTGACGTAAAAATGCAATCGCAAGCACGCTGTTTTAGCTTGTTTTTCGATCTCTCATCTTTCAGCTCTTTCATCATGAGTGATCCTAAGGCATCCTAAGTCCAGTTCCGTGCCGGCTGAGCTACCGAGCAAGCTTGTTACGTCTGGAAAGCGAAACTTACGGAGCTGTAATCATAACCGTGTACGAAAACAAGTGCTCGCTGTTTTACAGCTTCTAGTGTTCATTTCTGTTGAAAGCTGCAGTGATATGTACTTATTGGTACGTATTTCGCGTCTTGCGAAAAAAGTTCCCAGAGGTGCGTTTTCTTCATGAGACCAGGTAGCAACCAACAGAGGACTGTTCAGGAGAGCATGTGATTATTTTCTTAGCTCATTCAGCTGTAATGCAGCATTATTAATATGACATTAAAAAATGTTGGGGTTTTTGTAGATTTTTGGCTTTTAATCACGAGGTCTCTTATGGTTCTTGTTTCCTGTCTTAATCATTTGCTTTTAGCCTTGTTGGCCTGTATATAAGGTGCAATCAAATCATTTTAGTTGGAGCAAGATGGTGCTAACCTAGCTAACAACAAATTTGTAACATTATTGTAAAACTCTTATTAAGTTATTTCTGAATGTTCTGTAAGTAGTAACATTTAAAAAAAGCCAGAGGAATGTCCAACTAAAATGTCTTAGAAGAAAAACATTGCATTATGTATATTTAATATATATATATATATATATATATATATATATATATATATATCTGTACACTGTAAAAAAAAATAATAATAATAATACATTTACGGTAAAAAAACTGGCACCTGTGATTGCCGGAATTTTACCATAAAAAATGCAGTAACAACATTTTAGGTTTTAACTTAGATTTACAGTTAAATACCGTAATTTCATTAACTGATATAATGTTAATATATCAACCTATTGAAGTACTGAAATCTGTGTTGTACCTTTGAAATACACTGATAACCACCAAATGCAGGTGGTGATGAGAAAGTCACATGATAAACCAAAGCCCATCACAAGCAGCTTTTAAATAATAACATATATAGAAGGTGCACAGTGTCATTCACACAAGCACTAAACACCATCATGGTGAGACTCATTAAACTGAAATATGCAATAAACATTAATTTAACAACATTAGATGTAACATACAACCCTAATAAACATAACTGATAAGAAAAAACTAAGAAGAAAGTTATTTCAAAGAAAAAACATCAAATTCAAACAAAATTTTAAATGCAACGCAGGGAATTCTGAGAACGTCAGTTTACGGTTTTTCCCTGTAAATTTTACAGGAACTTACCATTAACCAATTAATAGGTTTTTTTTCTGTAGCATTTTCACAGTTTTTTTACCGTTAAAATCACGGTCATTTTTTACAGTGTATTTTCCATTCTATCTAAATATAAAATGCATTTTAATCATGTATTTTTCCACGTCCATTGTAAGAGCCGTTTTTGAAAAGTGCACATGTGCATAAATGCCTAAAGGAACCCCGGAGTATGACGTAAGAGGGAACCCACGATGAATCAAACATCAAATAAATCAAAATGACAGGGCACAAAAAATAGGAAATTAGTCAGTAGGTGCCGTCTTCAATACATCAGCATCTTAGAGATCTCTAATCAGTTAAATAGCATAAGTTATTCCTCCACCCTATGCTGTTGAACCAATGTGGTTCAAACGACGGAGATGTGACCGTGGGAAACAGTCGTGACTAGCTAGTTCTTTTCCAAAATAATGCATCGTAGTATGATGATTAATCAGCGAGTTACGTCGTTGTTTGGGAAACGCACCCCTGATCGATTTTTGAAAGCAACATACAGTAGATTTATCCTTCGCTGCCTGTGATTTCCCACAATCCTGTGTGTTTGATTGCTTGACAGTTAAGCTAAAAAATAAAGATGGCATTTGAAAGTTGCGGTTTATGGTCAGTTTGTGTGTAAATGTACCTTTTGACCAACTTTTTTACACTTTAGATGCCATTTCCAGTGAGAAATTAGTATTGTAGTAGTTGAGATTTCACTTAGTTATCACCAAAGCTCTCTCTATTTTGTTTATAGCTGCCTGCAAAGTCATTGCCTGATATGGTAGCAAGGCAAGTCTGCTGTCTAAGCTTTTGGACGCAGCCCTACAAGTGGATTTACATTTTCTTTCAGCCTGTTTGCAGTTTTTGTTCAGACCAATGCAAAAGTCAGACCAACCTTTTATGCACTGTCTGTCATAAATTTTAACTGGTTGAAGAATATTTTGCAGTCTAAAAAAAAGCTTTATTTGAACATGTAGTTAATGGGGGTTGGGGTTTTGAATTTTTTAAAAATAGGTGTCTTCTGGAAAAAAGGTTGGGAACCACTGCTATACTGCATCCTTCCTGGAGACTGTCTGTTAATATGTTAAACAATATTCAGTAAATCTAACAGTTCACTGGGATCAAATTTGGTTGGTTTAACCTGAAACAATGAGACACTGTTGCTAAAGCAGAGTTTTATAGCATTCTCTTGGAGCCACATTCACACCTGCTGGGTCTGGACTGCTCTCAGGAGCGTCTTTTCACCAGATGGACCACCGTTTTTGTTGCTCTTTCAGCTCTTGGACCCATCAGCAGCAGAATACCATAAGGTTCTGATCTCAGAGATAAACTATATATCAAAGTAATGAGTATTCCTGCCCCACAAATCCTCAGTTATTCACCATAGTCAGGTATTGCATAGGGCTTTGTGGCTGCAATAGTCATATTTCGTCTTGACAGCTATAGGAAACAGTTTCCCATAACATCATCTGTTGAGGCCGAGGAGCGACGTGACGTCACTTCTGACTCAGTCCTGGAAAGGTCAGCATTATTTGATTTTTATGTTTCAAAATTGTGATGTTTCATCAGATTATCCATTCCACAGTTGACTCCTTATTGTTTCTAGTGCATAAAAAATTGATGTGTCATGAATAAAGCCAAGACAACTGATTTGCTACTTTTCTAGAACAAAAGCCACCCCTTTGGGATTTTTAAAATTTTAATCTTAAGGTATATTATGACTAATACTTTTAATATATAATAGTTTGTATATATATATATATATATATATATATATATATACTGAACTTTTGCATCCTCATTATTAGTTCCTCGCTTCTTTTTGACATATAATATCCACTATCAACATACTATCTACATGTATTCTGTGAAAACAAGTGGCTAGTATTAATCAGCACAATCAGTGAGTGGAAACAACAGTTTGACCTTCTATTTTTTTCCTTTAATTAAAAATAAATTTTTCAGTCCATTACCTTCCGAAAACATAAGCCAATGATTAAATAAACAGACCCAAACAAATTCAAAGTACTCAAATCGGGGGAGAGATGTCAGGAGAGTGCCCCTAAGTCGCTGTTTCCCCATAGATACAGTCGATTGAACAGAAGCACACTGACCTCTGATCCAGCACTTAGGTATGAGGTTATGAGCTTGATGTAGCAGAACGGAGTAGTTTGGGGATGAACTGTTTTGATAATGGAAACGTTTCAGTGTCGCTCCATGAACCCTGAGCAGAGAGCATTGTGCTCCATTTATCATCTCATACTGTGAGCAGCAGCAGTAAGCAAAGTGATCAAAACTCTTAAATCAAACTGGACAGGTTTCATGCAGTGCCCAAAATAAGTTTAACATTTTTACTATCGACAAAAAATCTAAGTTACCACCAATATTTTATTCACTTGTGGTTAAGATACAAACTGATCACATTGTTGCCTGTCTTCCTGTGGAAATAACCTTGTTGAAACTCAAAAATCCTTGACATCAGTTTATTAAAACTGGTTTTTATAATGATTTACTATAATGAATGTTTTTTTTTTTCCACAACCTCTTAAGTGTTTTAAGAACCTCTTTGTACATTACTAAGAGGTTCTTAAAAACCTTTTAGTGCAGTACATTCTCCATTGTGTTTGAGCAGTCATTGTGGGCCTACTTTCAATCTTTCATAACAAACAAGACCAAATTATGCCATTTATACAATTTATTCAGGCATTTTGCATCTTCCTTCTTTTGTCTCCTTTGGCAATTTTTGGATATGGCAGATTTTCACAAGAGGCCTTTAGCCTCTTCAACAAAGAGGACTTTTAGTCCAATCTGTGTGGTTTATTCACCAGTTAGGCCTTTGTCTTGAAATAAACAGCAATTAAAGGGATTTTTAAATACACTATTGTTCAAAAGTTAAGAAATTAATGTTTTTATTCAACAAGGATTGATTAAATTGATCAAATGTAACAATGAAGATTATTTTAAGCAAACAAACAAAATTGCTAATAACAAGAAATGTTTCTTAAGCAGCAGATCAGCATTTCAGAATGATTTCTGAAGGATCATGTGACACTGAAGACTGAAGTAATGATGCTGAAAATTCAGCTTTGCACTGCACTGGAATAAATTAGTGACTTAAGGTTATGATAAAAATGGTCATTTTTCTATTTTCCCCCTTTTATTTTAAATTTTGATCTTCTGATTACAAGATGTTATAGTTATGTTAGTTGATAATACTTAAAGTTTTTTTCTTTTTTTCTTTTTTATCAGGTATGGAAGACAAAAGCTGAAGTTTATAAGATTTTTATCCTAAAATATGTAGCAAATTTAGCTTAAAAGGGAATTGTATATAAATAATTACAATTAATTATGATTAATTACAATTATTTATATCAGCTGACAGTAATAATTGTCGCAGAATTAAATTGCCATCAACTAATCTGTTCGTCCAGCGAACATTCAGTTTAAGTTCATATCAACTCTAAAGCCGGGCTCACACTGTGCGATTTTTTTAAAGTCCTTTAGGATTGTACATGTCAGACTGTACGAACATGATGATCATGTCACACTATGGG
>JAFVLL020010996.1:0-22103 GCA_021397915.2 Tor tambroides
ATGGTAAAGTTTAGCCCCATCTACCTGAACTCTACTTTTCTATGTCTCTCACAAATCTGTAGATTCATAGAACCATCATGGCAAAACACTTATTGCTCTAAATTCAACCCCAGTATAAACTTAAACTCAAGTTTAAGTTTAAATCTCAATCTTTTCTAATCAGTTAGATTCGCCAGTTATCAACACTGCTATTTCCCAGCCTGGTGTTGGACCAGTCAGGGATCAGTGTGATCATAAATATTGAATTATTATGATTGTATGTTTGTATGAAAGCATTAAAGCATGCATCTATATAGTATATGACATAAGCTAATGCTGAATCAAAACTTAAACCCATCTTAATAATAGTGGAAATTGCAATAAATTTATATGGAGCAACAGTTGGGATCCATACATTTAAAATACGATCCATACAATTATGTATAAACCTTTCATATTTGATATTGTTAACTGATGATACATGCTTTTATAGAAATTAAAATGAAATGCCAAATTCCAGATGAAAAAACTACAATAGCCATTACAGGCCACTAAAAAAGTGGGTGCTCACTGTTGTGCTCTACTGAAATATCTGTTAAGGCTTTATATTCCACTTGTGTGCTGGATCTGATGGGTTTAAGATTTTGTTCATAGCATATTAAGATAAATATTATGTTTATGTGTATACAAAGTATCTTCTCCAAAGTATACCAACTACTGTAGCTATTAGCAAAGGCAATAGTGCTCTTACTCTGTTTTCTCACTATACTTTCTGAGACTATAAACGTACATGAAAACATAATAGTATACAACCTGCTTTTACAGCATGATTGCCTTAATGTTTCTCTCTGTGTAGTGCTAACAGTAACTCAGTAGTTTGGAAGCAATATCAATAGCATGGCTCTGGCTACTATGGAATGTCTGCTTGCTGTCAAGCTGCCTGATCCTCCAGTATCCCAGAATCCTCTGAACCTTCCTGATAGAGTGCTTCTGCTGCAAATCCAGACCAGCTGCTTCTCCACTGCCTACCATCTTCTTTCATAGCAACACTTTTGCCTCACAGTAGTGCAGCTCTGTTTAGCGTAGCTGCTTTCTCTTTGGTGGAGTAAATCAGTGCTAGTTCTTGCTACAGCTCTTCGCTCATGCTATGGTAACTCGCTCTTATTAACACTGCATTCTTTTCTTCATAGAGCAACATCATCCTGATACATCTAATTTTCTAACACAATATCTTCAATATCTTGTCTCGCTCCATTTTTCTGTAACCTGGTGTCCATGACAGTTTCTACTGCCCCTACATCATTTGTATCTCCTATCCTTAAAGTGTTGACCAAACAGTCCTTTTCCTCATCATCATCACCCATCTTCCTCCATTTACGTCAAGACCCCACTGTTCCTGAACTCTATATTTAGTGTTGTAATTGTCTGCCTTTGAAAATTACATGGTGAACTACACTATCAGATATCTATAACTATACTAATTATAATATATATGGTGCTTACTTTAATGGTATATTTGTAATGGAGTATTCTAGGTTAACTTACTTGCTATTGATCATCTGTGGCATCCTTTTGACTACCACAGAAAATGACTTTTCCTCAGTTTGTGAAAACAAACCTAAGTAATCCACTTACAATGGGAGTCTATGAGGCAAGATCATGGGGCAAGTGTGCCAGAAGCTGAAATATAAAGCTTGTATTTTTGCTAAAGCACTTAAATTCAGTGAAAATGTTTGTTATTTGAGCTGACTACTAACTATACTCTAACGTCTACAAATAACCCAGAATATTCCTTTAGAGCTGTAAAGTTGGGGCTTATTAAATTCAGAATGCCACCCTAACATCAACATGATCCTCCATGACATATTCAAAGGCCTCTATCATAACATCTGTTGCTGTGGCGTTGTGCACAAGTGGTGTTCGCCTCCATCTCACTGTGTTGTATCACTCAGGTTACCACAACATTGAGCTGGAGCTCAAGAGTCCCTCAGAGCTGACCTATGAACCCCCTACCCCTCTTCGCCAGGATGATTTCTTTAGCGAGGAAATTAGGCTAAAGTTCCCCTCTAGCCCCCCTGTTAGACCCAGTGAACTGTCCTTGCCAACCACTAGTGGCCCAGTGTCTGCAGATTCCAAGCCGCCTACCGTCATGGCAGAGGATACCTCTATTGGAGGACGAGAGTCTGTTGGCCAAGAGGATGGGTCAGCTGAAGATGACTTTGGTGTCAGCAAAGAATCAGCAGCCCCCTCGGAACAACGTGACAGTGAGGAAACCTCAAAAGAATCAGATGTCTTCCCAAAAAGTCCAGTAAAAGAGCAGAAGGAAGTCCAACCTACGCTTCCTGTTTGTGTCTCAGCCAGCGAAGCTCCTGGAGAGAGTGGCAAGTCTGGGTTTGACGAAGAAGATGAAGAGATGACCCAAGAAAAGATAAAGTCTCTCTTGGAGAACATTAAGTTGGAGGAAGGCTCAGAGGATGAGGAGATGACTGAGGAGAGGCTGCAAGCGATTCTCTCTCAAGTGCAGCAGGCAGAAAAAGACATGTCTTCAATTTCAGGTCTGCAGAGTGAGACGTCCGGTGCAAACGGGAAGACGGCAACTTCTGGCCAAGGACTGGATACTGAAACACAAGGGCAAAGAGAGTCCAGGTAAGAACAGTGACCTCTACCAAAAAAACTGTATTCTTATTCCGCAAGCTCAGCAGGTTAGGTATCAGTCAAGTAATGTATTTCAAACTTCGATGCCTCCACAGCCAAGAACTAATGTCCTCGACACCAGGAGTGCAAACTGAGAGGCAAAATGGGGAACATCCAGAGCTCCAAGCCCAAGCTCGCTTGTCACCAGACGCCAGTGAGTCTTCCAGCAAACCAAAGGGCAAAGCTAGGAAAGACTCTGGAAAAGAAGAAGTGAGCAGTGAGGCTCTAGAGGACAGAGGACCAAACAACAGGGAGGAGGACGTTTCTGAGCCTAAAGTCCAGGTACAATTTTCTTTGAGAGACCTTAAAAAAACAAACATCAATGCTCTGTAGATTTTCTAAGATAGTTTTTAATCAAGCATGTACTCACATGGCTCAGAGTGTCTCGATCTTCTTCTTTGTTCAGAACTAAGTTCACTGTACAGGGAGTCTTCTTTTGGGCTCTTCCTTTGTGAAAGTTCCATTGAACTGAAAATTTTGCACTAGAGTTAATTACTGCAGATATCATCATGTCTTCTCCAGTCTTCAAGTCTCTAGCTACAACGAAGATGAACAATAAGCAAATCAAATTTTAACAAAAGAACGTGACATGTATTGTATTTAATCCTTGAAGTACTTGATTTTGCATCAAATGCATTACGTATACCTCGACAGATGAAGAAAGTAACTTTTTTTTAATAGCTGTCTAACTTTAGATTGATTATAACTGCGAATGTAAAAGTGATTACATTCTCCATTGCTGGGTCACCATCAATTCTTGATTTGTGACTTGAAGAACATTAGGTCTGAAGCACTTTATATGAGTTTGATGGCTCATGCACTGCTGTAATGTGCTGACCTGACTCTAGCAGGAAGCTCGTAGAGATAATGAATCCAGCTCTGATGAGGAAGAAACTGTCACCACCAGAGTGTATCGGCGAAGAGTGATTCTGAAGGTACTATGAGTGGTAGTCATGTAGATTTGGGCCGGTTTGTGTGCTACAGACTTTGCGTGTGCTTTTAGTGTGTGTGCTGAGAGGGAATGAAGTGATTAACACACTGCCACTTTTCATGAAGACGTTGCTGTGATTTCTGAAGTGTATTTTTCTACCGTAATCTGCTTTTCTTTTTTCATCTTTTAATTTTATTCTCTGCTATTTTTTCTCCTTCCCCTATCTTTGATTAAAAATGCTTCTTAAGGTTACTAATACTCCATGTAAGCATTAAGATTTGCTACATAATGAAACCTCATTTTGTGCGTCTTGATTTTACAGATCTGGTTTTGATTGAACCAAATTTTACATTGTCTATATATATATATATATATATATATATATATATATATATACTGTATATATTAGTAATGTTTTTGGCATGTCATTTGAAAGATGCATAAGACAGTTAGCTTGTGCTGTTTCCTGTAGTGTTGGATTGACTAGTTCGTTTGTATGTTTTTTGAATGACTAAATGCATTCAGCCATTGTCATCAGCATGTTTGGCTTGAAACGTTGTATTGTCTCAAACCAAAAAATATCTGATGAAAGATCTCAGTATTTTTTTCTTTTTTGTTCAAATACTTCAAATGAAGTGGAATTACATGATGTCCTCATAGATCATTTTTGTGTGTGTGTGTCTGATCAAAACTAAAACAAAGTAAAAGATCTGATGTTTCATCATGCATCCCACCTCTATAGGGTGATCAGGCCAGAAACATCCCTGTTGAGACTGTGACAGAGGAGCAGTACATAGATGAAGATGGAAACACAGTCACCAGAAAAGTAATGCCGATGCCCACCCCAGCAGCATCACTATGTCCTCATTTTACCATGTCTTTTCCCTTCCCTTCTGCCCCCGTGTGGGTTTAAACCAGTACCATGAGACATGACTTTACCCCCTTCTCTTAGGTCATCCGGAAAGTGGTGCGTCGTACAGCTGGTGTGGAGGAGAAAGGCAGGAGAAAGCGTGGGAAGCGTTCCCGGCAGGCCAATAGGGCCGAGCAGGAAGAACAGGGGGGCCCCGGGCCCCACAGAGAGCACACTGAGGTTGGAATCGTGTGCGGTGCTGATGCTAGTGCTAGTGTGCAGAACATTCCAGAACAGCCTCCTGTATTTGAAATCTAACCCAAGTTTTCTGATTTTGGTTTGAAGTGGCTTTATTAATGGAAAACTGAGTGAACGTCTGTGGACTGATGTATTCCCTCTAGCTGTGTGGCCGCACACTTCTAATGTTGCTCCAATATGGAATAAAAAACATTTAGAGCAGAAAGCAGACTTAAAAAATGTGTGGGGAGAAAAAGCTTGAATCAGCTAAACCAGGGGTGTCAAACTCAGTTCCTGGAGGGCCGGAGCCCTGCAGAGTTTAGATGCAACCCTAATTAAACACACCTGATCCAGCTAATCATTTAGGCTTATTTGAAAACTACATGGGTTGAGTGTTGGAGCAGCGTTGGAACTAAACTCTGCAGGGCTGCGGCCCTCCAGGAGCTGAGTTTGACACCCCTGAGCTAAACTGTTACAACTGGAGTCCATCCACATGTCCGTTGATTTTCAATATGGAACTGAAGCTATGCTGATTTAATTTAGGCTGCATCCAACAACAAATGAAACTGAAAAATGACTTTAGAATGTTTTGTTTTCCCATGAGCATAAGTTACTTTTCTCATGATCTCTCATGAATAATACAAGTTATCTTGAGAAAACTCAGAATTTCTTCAATGACACTGACTGCACAGGTGGTATTTCTGCTTATGTAGCTGAAGGGCTTATAAAAATAGGTTTTGGAGAAAAAAAAATTAGAGGGAACATTGGTCTCTCACTAATTGAATTTTTTTCTCTTATAGCATATAGCATGGATGGCCATTAGGATGCTGCGTTGTATGATGGCTCTTTTCATCTCTGACTTCAAGCTTTTGTTGTTTCAGGCTGGAGAAGGAGGGAAGGGCATAAAGAAGGACGGAAGACAAAGGGAGAAAGCGGGTCAATCGTAACAGTTGTGCTCCTTTTGGTAAGTCCATAGGCATATAACTAGGATCAGTGGAAGTCAGGGGGTAAAAAGCAGAGCAGAGTGGAACCCTGCCAGTTCAGGCGGTAGCTTTTGTGTATAGTCATCAACACAATAGTCACCAGAGAAATGTGCTTTGTAACAGCGCTTTTTCCAGTACTGTTAAAATGTAGCCCACTGATGACATGCAAGCTCAGCAAATTAGTCCATGCAATTGTTCTTTTACTCGTGCCATTGTGTCCCAACCAGGACAACGTGTTTGAAGGGTCATTTGGGTCTTGCATTGTGAACCTACACAATGACTGGGCATTGTCAACAAAGTCAACATGGATTTTCACAACTAGTTTTACTTAATGGGACAAGTGGCTTAGAAATAACGTAGAATCATGAATATTTTATAGATATTTAATATCATAATATTCTTTGCTTTAGAAATCCTAAACCTTTCTGCTTATTTCCGGTTTTAAATTAGATTTTAAATACCAGATTTTCAATGCACTCTCACACTTTTATTAACAAAAGATTTATTAACAGCTTGCGCCAGCGCAAACCGTCTATTGGCGTTAAAATAGTACTGTCAGGATTTACTAAAGACGTGCAGTGAAGAATTAGTGCTGAAAAGGCATGGACACAGATGTTTTTGTGCCTGACCTTATTGAATATGCATTTGTAGGAGTTTCCCTTTCAGACGCAAAATTTATGGGAGGAGAGTATTCAAATGAATCACGCAACTCGATCGCACCATTAACACCCCAAAAAAGCATGTCTTAAAGCAGACGGTAATTTGCGCTGCTCTTGGTAGATTGCACTGGTCATTATGGAAATGATCTGGCTGTGTCTGTGTTCTTTAATGTGCGCATTGTCAGTGAATCACAGCAGAATTTTTCCCTCTCGTCGGCGCTTTTATGGAATTGCGTTCTAGCGCTAATTTGTCCTGTTTAGTAAATCTGGCCCTTAGACTCCACGTTTTATCAATTCAAAAGCTATGCTATGTTCTTACATGAATAAAATAAGTTGCTATATTTCTGTATCTCACTGTGTTTCAGATCTGAAAGTGTTTCAAAACCATTTTCCTTCGAGAAGGATCACTGGAAACGCGCAGGAGGCCAGGGGATGAGGATCGTGTGTCTGCAGCTTTCATAAAAACAAATGGTTTTCAGCCAGATGACTTTTGATTTCGCATGAGCATGAAAAAAACTTGTTTCTGTCAATAACACGGAATGGCTAACGGTCGAGAGGACTTTGTTGGTGCGACGTTTCGATCGACTGGGGGCGTCGGATACGAGAAGCTCCAAGGCAGCGCCCATGCACTTCCGTGACCAAAGAGGCCACGAAACATACTGCAGATTGACAGAAAAGGAGGGACTCGTTCGAATCACCTTCTACACTCGCCTTACATTTTTTTCCTCTCGGACCCATGATGTCGGGGTGTATAATGCTGTTGGAGCTTACGATGTACATAAATTACACTGTATAAATTTGAAAGGGGCTCACAATATTGTTAATGCACTGGCAAGTGTGTGGGAATGAACTACCAATTCTGATTCCAATTTTAAGGGAACGCTTCGGTGTAACTTCACATGCACTTGTATAATTATTAGCAAGAAAAATGTTTGTAAATGAACAAAAGCCAGCTTGATTTTAACAACGGATGTTTCTTTCAAACCTACTGCGGTTTTCGGTGGTACGAACATTGGATCCGCTGTAGTTCTGTTTAAAGACTTCTTCAGAGTACTAATATTTTCATGCATGTGATTCACTTTATTTTGATTTTTCTAAACAGCATAACACACAAGAGAAGGGGGAATGATGCTCTGTATGTATACACTCACAGCCTTGCTAATGCTCACATTTTTTTTTAGAAAGATGACAGTATCACACCACCATTGTTCAGCTTCACTAAAATACAGTGTCCCATCACATCACAGCAGCAGGTTCCCTATGCAGTTACAGATACAGCTGTAATCCGAACGAACGCTCACCGGTACGCGTCACGTCAACTCGCGTGATGAACTTTTAACTGTTCTCATGTGTGTTGGCTCTAAGATGTAGAAGTCTTTCTGTCAGCCTGTCATTTGTAATCATTCTAGCAGTGTATTACTACTTTTCAAGGCTGCTGTGGTTTTGGGGGAAATTTTACTTTGATTTTGGTGCATTGAGAAATCACCCAAGCGTTCATGGATGATAGATCTGGTAACAAACATATGTATGGAAAAAACAAACATACACTGGATGATCAAATTAATTATTTAAGCTTATAATAAATTGTGTTCAAACCCTCTGTGTTTTCTGTCTCGTTCAACATTAAGCATTAGGATATTTAAGGGGGAATCTCATGATAAAAAAGGCATGTCCAGGACATATTCAAAAGAAATAAGTATAGGAATTTCAGTCTATTTTTTCAATATTTATTTGTTGGATTGTGACATTATATTCATTATAATTAAGCACATTTTCCTAATTTATTTTATCTGTTTGTTTTTTTCTTTACAGTAGGTACCCAAAAACTGGACATATGTGGATAAAAAGTTGGTGATCGCCATAAAATGTCACTTCCTAATTGTCTTAAAACACCTGAATGTTCTTAAAAGTAGTATTCATTTTCTTTGTGAAAAATATAATTTCTTTTTTTTCCTTTAGATTTTGAGGTGAAATTCACAAATTATTAATGACCCTCTGCAGTATATAGGCCTAGAGAAAGGCATTCCTTGCGTATAGTTTGACTAAAAATGAACAGTGTCATACTTCAAGCAGGCACACTCGCTCTTTTTTTCCATATTTATGAGCTCTTATATCTTTCTTAAAGCCTAAATGATATTTATCATATAAGTTCGTGATAAAAGTTCATACAAAACAATCGTGTTTCTTCAAATGAACTGCTGTTTTCACTTGGATGCTATGAACCTCTTGAGGCTTGAATATATATTGGTTGTGTGGACTTTAAATGTAAGCACAAAAATGATGAGAGAATATTAGCTTAAAAAGCTAGCTTGAAAATAGTCTCATGTCACCTGTGTGAACGTAACTTTTTTTTTTATCTGACAAGAGTTTTATAACTGTCAACATACCAAAAACAGACCCCGGTGTCCAGCTTCATTTGGAAGGCTAAACTAGTGACTGGTCCAACCAGTTAATTAATGATACCGCTGTCTGCGTGCTGCTTCAGCAAATGTCTAAGCAATTATTTACACCTTAATGATATTTTTAATTCTTAACATACACAGGGGTGCAAACTCGTCAGGGGTGAAAAAGGTGACAAACTAAACTAAACAAACCCCCCCCCCCCAAACCCCTTAATACGAGGTGACATTTGACTCAAACTGATTTACAGATGTACATTTTCTTTTTACCTTTTTTCTAATTTTATTAAATGTATGCAGTGTTTCCTCGAGGATTTTTCCAGCTGTGGTGGCAGGACTATTTCCCATGGACCATGCCCCCTCCCCACCCAAGAACCACATGCACTCAGAATCAAATTTATTTTAACTAAAAAGACAAGTAAACAGTAAATAATAAAATGAGAACAAATAAATTAATTACAATCAATAGCACAAACAAAAACGATAAGATGCAAATTATTTTCAGTTAGGTCTAACTATAATCTATTCAACTGTAAAATAACACTGGATAGTCTTCACTGTATAATGAAAGACAGCAGCAGGTTTATTTAGGCTGCTGTCTCTTTAAGACCTCATGCACGGATCTAATATGTTACACATGGCTCTATGCTTACTTTTCTTTTTAGGAGCGCTTGTCCTCCTAATTTAAAAAATTTAGGAGCACCTTCTGATCAATAATCAAAAATTCTGATAAAAAATTAGCCTTCCTAATACGAGGTGACATTTGGCTGCTTAAAGTGACTTACCGGGGTATTTTCCTTTTACCTTTGCAATGGGATCATTTTCATCTTTGTCAAATTCAAAAATTTATGGTTATAAGGTTTTTAAAAATTATATTTAAAACAATATAATAAGTAGTAGAATAAGACAAATAAGTTACCAATCATATGAAATTAGTATTAATAAAATTATTTGTACTACAGAGGTGGCACAGAAGAACTCAAAAGTGGCTTGTAGTTGTAGGTACATTTTCAGACGTTTAGTGAGGCTCAGAGCTGGCATGAGTGCAACTAAATTTATAGATTCATGTGGAGATTAAAGTTTTAAATATAAATTTTGAATACAGAAATATTAAATGAATTAAATAACTGAAATGATACGCTAAAAATGAAACAAACCACCAGCAGGCGGCGGTAAGTCACTGATTTTTTTCACTGAATCATTTATTCAATTGATTCGTTCGGACGGCTGATTCATTCCGGAATGAAGCAAGTGACTGTCTTATCATGAATCACTTACTCACTAGATTCGCTCAAAAACACAGTTCATTCATGAATGAAATACCGCTGTGTTTGCTTTTAGAGATGCGCAGCGGCTCAGCTGTTACTTTATTTGGAACTATTTTCCTTGATGATAGAGTAAAATCATGCATTAATTGTTTATTGACCTGTTGTATTAAATCAATATCACATTTGCAAACTCCCTTAATAGTTATTAAAAGCTGTCACTCTCCTTATCGCGATCTGTGGGCGCACAGAAAATGAGAGCGCGCGAGTGAGTTATCAAGACTCAAAAGCACGTGCAAATGTGATACATTCCGTCGGAACCTGCGGGAATGAGTAGAATTATTATTAATATCCGCAATCCCGCGCCGAAATTCAAGTTCTGCTCTGTGTTCTCTGCTAATAACCCGACTGTGAATGATGCGAGCGGCGTTACTGTTGTCAGTGAGAAGCTGCAGCCGTGGCGGGGATGATTTTTGGTGTGAACAACAACAATGCGTTACATGTTTCTTTTCCCCTCATTTTTCCAATTAATGGAAATCCGTCAGCCTTGTGGAGAACTTGTATGCTGTTACAAGTGACACTTAGCGCGGCCTCCACTTGAGCTAGTGATACTAATATCCTGTACATTAAACGCTATGCTTTACTTGTAGGTCGAACAGTTCTCAAATCGACTTCATGTCAGAGTAATAGCTTACTGATATGTGAGACAAATGTTAAGGTCGAGACTGAGGAGCATTTTGAAAAGGGTAGCGAACTAATGTAGCGATAACGAAACTTACAATCTTCATAGCTATCGCAACAGCAGCCTCACGCAAAACAAAACAAACAAACAACAACAAAAAAAACAGCAGCCTCACGCGGTAATCACCATTTAAACTGGAACACCATAATTTACAGCAGATACAAATGCATTCTGTCCTGCTCTACAGCAAACTTAATTTAGCTAGCTACAAACAAACAGGCTAATCTAACCACCAACATAGCCCAATTACTTCAAAAATAAGTTGCTTGCCATTAGCTTGTTCCTTCACGTTTTACGTAGCCTCTGGAAATATGGACAGTTGCCTGCAGCGTCTAAAAGTTAGGCTTCAGGAGTGAGATTGGTTGGATGAGGGAAAGAACATTAAGGTAAGCCAATCAGAGGCAGAGTAGGGCGGGTCCATTCCTTTGCCAACAGGGGGAAAAAACGCTACAGGTGACGTGACAGACGACTCGCAGATACGACGACCCCCCCCCACCACTTCCTCTCTCAATTTTTTTTTTTTACAGATCTACACGATTCACGTGAATGACCTATTTCAAGGTGAAAACGGCGAATTTCGCCGAAAGGTGACAAGTTTGCACCCCTGATACAGTGAGGACTTTAAACAGCAGAATTATTATTGAGCCCCCCTATTGGCCGCATCGTGCCTGAGCTCTAAGCCCCGCCCATTTCCAGGGCGAACCGTTTGAACGAACCGATTCGCTCAAATGAATCGAATCACTAGAGGTCGCTGTTGCGACTCACATCACATCCTGGCTACAGCAGTATTTCATTCCTCATTCTCTCATTGACTCACACTGATGCTCAATGATGGCGGATAGCGCGAGTGAGAGCGACACGGACGGAGCCACCCCTCAGTGCTCCTCAGCCTCGTCCTCCTCCATCCTTATCTCTTCGTTCCGTCTAGAGGAGTTGTCGAACCGCCTGGCATCTTTACAGCAAGAGAATAAAGTGCTGAAGATCGAGCTTGAGACGTTTAAACTGAAGTGTAAAGCTCTGCAGGAGGAGAATAGAGACTTGCGCAAAGCCAGTGTCACCATAGTGAGTCATTCACACATGTTTTTACAATTAATACTTATTTACCTGGATGCACATGAAAGCTAACACTAATAATAAGGAGTTCAACCATTTCAGGTGTTATTAAACTTATTTACAGTAGCTGTTACGGTACATTTTAGGTTCACTGAAGCTAATGCGCTAATGATTAGCTTTTATTGTGTCCTATTTTCCGTTATGTCTTTTTAATTGTAAAAATTAATTTACTAAACAAGCACCTTTTAGTCCCTTTTTTGTGTCTATGTTGAAGCTTTGTTTGTGTTTAGAGTATAAGAAACTGTCAGTGAAGTATTAATCTTAGTATGAGCTATAGCAGCACAATAAGAAGTTAATTTGGGATAAGAATTACTTTGGGGATATCAGCCTCATTTTGATACAGTATCATATATTTTACTTAGTTGAGTAGACTAAATCAGTATCTTTATAAATAGTTAACAAAACTAGTATAAAATTCACGATTCGTGACAACTTGGTCCTATTTTTTGAAGTGACACTACAGTTAAGTAGAGTAGCATGTGCCAATGGGATCACGATCTATAATATTAACATACACAATATTGCCATGTTAAAGGTAGCAAGCTTTGGTTAGTTAGTGATTATTCTGTCGGTACATTATGAGTCGTCTGGCCTCTTAGCAGCTGGTTTGAGGTGATTTGACTTGATATATAGTAGTAAAGTGTAACCCTGACATGAAATAATAGTTAGAAAAATCTTTTTTAATTGTTTCAGTTTATTGAACTTTTAGACAAAATCTAAAAATAAATAAATAAATAAAATTCCATGTGTGTTTAATATTTTATCTCATATCTGATATATCAGCATTTTATGGCTCATATAGTATGTGGAGCTTTAGGAAGAAAACTAAGAATATTCAAAAAAATTGAAAATGTTGATTTGGTGGTATGGACAAAAAGTAAGATGAAATTCTGATACCTCGTAATTTAAACCGTCTTTATAACAAATCTTTAAACAAAATAAAAAATGCATATAAATGTGCAAATGTGAGAGATGAGTGTGACATATCATATTTGATATGTGCATTTTAACATGATTTAAAAAAAAAGAAGGATGTTTGGATAGTAAACGTAAGTAAAACCTAGGTTGTTAAACAAGTTGCTTCAGTCAGGAAACGTTCATCTTGAAATATTACTAACAATTACGACAAATTGTTATAAACTTTACAGGAAAAAGACAAGATTGAGAGCAGAGTGGATGTAGAAGATTGTGTACAGCAGGTTTTTCAGCAAAGTTTTTTTCATGTTGATAATTTAGTGGAAATTTAGTAGAAATTCACATATCAAATGCGATACTGTAGGCTTTGTAGGGTTAAACAAATCTAGAATGTAGTTTATTATTGAATAGATAATGCAAATAATCACATCTGAATGATGGTTTGATTTATGTGAGCATGAAATAATGATGATGTACTGGTGCTACAGTGCTGTAAAACACAGTACAGTACATTCTGTCATCAGTTGTTTTGGTTGCCAGTTCATATTTGATGATCATCTGACAGTTGTTTTTGTGTGTTGTCAGCATGTGTTTCTGTGTACACTCAAAAGTGACAAAGCGGCTGGTCTCTAGCTTGATAATTTTATTATGTTATCTGCATGAAGTTCTTCATCATTATGCACTTTCTGTTCTTTCAGGGTCTGCAGATGGCTTCTTAGTAACACATATGTAGAAATAACATCTATTCTGTTAGACTTTCAGTTCCTTATGTGTCATGCACATGGGTTTTAGAGTGCATTGCAAATTGGTCTCTACAAGCAAGATGAGCTTGGCTTGTCTGTATAAATTATAACTAAACCGTTGTCCTGAAATGCCTTTGATTTGTCCTCAATCATGATGTTTTCCTAGGCCCAGTTTTGCTGCCTCCAACATTTCTTTAAATTGTTGCAGCTGCATTTAGAACCAAACTTCATGCTTGTAGGGCTTTTGTTCTGCATTCATTAGTCAAGTAGGCTCTTTTCTTATATGCTTAAGCAGTCAAACTGATTCTATACTGGTTGTGAAATATCTACAAGAGGTGTCGCTTTATGATTCACCCAGTTCCAGTACCTTATGACACTGTGAACTCTACTGTCACATAGTTAAGCAATTCTTCATAACATGCTTTTCTGCTTAAAGTTCTTGAGCTAAAATGGGCATCCTTGTCTACACAATGCACAATGTACAATGAAATTTAGAGTGGCAACTTTCAAGAAACATCCAAACATACAGTACACAAATTATAAAAAAAGATAAATGAATGGTCACCACAACATGTTAGGAAAATTTATTCACCCTCAGGCCATCCAAGATGTAGATGAGTTTGTTTCTTCATCAGATTTGAAGAAATGTAGCATTCCATCACTTGCTCACCAGTGGATCCTCTGCAGTAAATGGGTGCCGTCAGAATGAGAGTCAAAACAGCTGATAAAAACATCACAATAATCCACACCACTCCAGTCCATCAATTAACATCTTGTGAAGCAAAAAGCTGCATGTTGGTAAGAAGCAAAACCTGGTGTTTTAACTTTAAACCATTGCTTTTGGCCAAAATATCAGTCCATAATAACACTTCCTCCATCTGTTGTCCTCTCACATCAAAATCCACCAACATATTTGTTTTGAACTGTATCGGACTGTTTTTGCTCGTAAGCTGTGCTTGCTCTTTGCATATTTCTCTGCTGATTCAGATGAAAAATATTATTGATAGAGGATTCATATTTTAGCCTGAAGCAACAGTTTGCAATTAAAAATGTCTAAATTAAAAATGCCAAGTTTGTTTCGATGAAAGAACTAACACATCTATATCTTGAATGGCCTAAGGGTGAGTACATTTTTCAGCAAATTTTCATTTTGGGTGAACTATTCCTTAAACAAAAAGCTTTTTGTTCATTTATTCAAAGTCAGCCCTACATCATCAGCCATTTATTACCATTATATATACATACAAAGTAAATAAATGTGTTGTTTGTTGAGTCAACAACGTCAAGTTAATGAAACACAACTATTACCTGTTACTGATGTATTTTCAGCAGCTGTAGACTAATGTTCTGCTTTCAAACTTTTTTTTTTTTTTTTTTTTTTTTTTAAGCAAGCAAGAGCAGAACAAGAAGAAGAGTTCATCAGTAACACCCTCTTCAAGAAGATTCAGGCCCTGCAGAAAGAGAAAGAAACACTAGCGGTCAACTATGAGAAGGAAGAGGAGTTCCTCACCAATGAGCTCTCTCGAAAACTTATGCAAGTAAGTGCTCAACTGTTGTCCGGTATGTGAATAGGATTTGTTCTCTAAGGTCTGCACTAACATTCAAGAACACATATTGCATAGCAAATGTAGAGCACATGGTAAAGTAAAAGAAGATGAGTTCCACCTTTGTGTTCAAAGTTCTAGTGATAAGTCACTGAAGGGGAGTACAGGAAATGTTGTTCAAGGTCTACTCTGTAAGCGGCCTTGACTAAGCCTTCTGGGATCATTTAAACATACACGCAACCTTGTTAAGAGTGATAGATTGTAGTTTCTAAACTCACCTACCAACGACAAAGCTTCCTCAAAAAGGCCTTCCCAGTTCCACCACACTGTTGAGGTTTATCCGACTTTGAGGCAGTGATTCATGCACTTTAGGGGAACTAGTTTAGCAATGCTGTCTTTAAGGAACTTCTTATAGCTTAAATGGTCAGGGGAATTCTGTTTGTCCTCAATTTCTTGTGGAACCTGAGAGAAAGAGCCAGAGATGGGGCGGGGAAGAGAGAGAGAGCTGCAGAGAAGCATATGGTCACCTGTGGTTGTACATATTTCCTCAGAGATGGGGGAAGTGTTGAGTCATGGGTTGCAGTTTTGTTGGAAATGCAGCTGTAAGCACTCAGACTCAACAAATTCCAGCTATAGCTGGAAATCAGAAAGCAGTTTCATTAGAAATAAAGAAATAAATACTGGAACCAGATGATTTTCATGATATCCGCTCCAATCTGCAGTGTCCCATGATTCCTCGGAGATCATTCCGATATGCTGATTTGAGCTCAAGAAATGTTTGTTATTATCAATGTTGTAAAGAGTTGATAATACACTATATATAAAAAAAAAATACTAGGGCAATGTCCAAAATTGCCCCCTATACCCTTAAATAGGGCACTATTGGAGTGGACAGCCATTCATATTACCATATGCATTATGGGATTGAATGAGTGTATGTCCACTATAGTTTTGGATACCACAATAACAAGTGTAGCCTACAGCTGATGTACACTCAGTGGCCACAGAATAACCATAATGTACAGTGAGGGTCATGCATCCATCCATCCTGAATCATCCATCCATTTTCCAAACCGCTGGTCCAATGTGGGTTCCCACGACAGAGTTGAAGATAAATCTTTTCATTACTGGAGCTGCGACTTTGCTGAGTTGAATATAAAACAGCAAGTGCAAACTATGTAAAAGCAGCCACTTTTCTGGTGGGAATTCTGCAAATATGTGGCTTGAGCAGCTTCAGTCCGGCACATATTATTTTCGTAGTTGCATCCGTTTAAAATCCATTTTCTCCATTTCTTGCTCAGTTGCAACATGAGAAAGCTGAACTGGAGCAGCACTTAGAACAGGAGCAGGAGTTTCAAGTCAACAAACTGATGAAGAAGATCAAAAAGCTGGAGAACGATACAATCTCCAAACAGCTCACCTTAGAACAGGTAACTCCTTCAAATCTTGCTCATAGAGTGCTAAAAGATTCTTTTTAATTCTTTGCTTATATTTGAACTCTTGTGTTCTTTTAGCTTAGACGTGAAAAGATCGACTTGGAAAACACTTTAGAGCAAGAACAGGAAGCTCTTGTGAATCGGCTATGGAAACGCATGGACAAACTGGAAGCAGAAAAAAGGCCAGTGCAATTTTGTTGTCAGTAGATGCAGCTTTGGGTAACACTGCCACAGCTCACTTCAGAAATATAAGCACTGCCTTGTAACTGAGAAAGTAGTGATGCCACTTTGAATATTTAAAGTGCCCTACATGTGCTGAACACCTGCTTATGTGTTTTATAGGTTAGTTATATTTGTATGATTTTGTTTCCTGAGTTTCAGTTGAAAGAGATGTACAGATCTGTTTTGTTCCAACCCTGCAGGATTCTTCAGGAGAAGCTTGACCAGCCTGTCTCTGCTCCGCCGTCCCCGAGAGACATCTCCATGGAGATCGACTCACCTGAGAATATGATGCGACACATCCAATTTCTCAAGAGTGAGGTAGAGCGGCTGAAGAAGAACCTTCTCACTGCAGAGCTACAGCGTTAGTTCCAGACTGCATTCGATTTACTCTTGGTCCTTAGACAATATAAAATGAAAGCTTGCCCTATTTACTTCAACAACCAATATAGCACTCATTCATCATATCCATTCTTTCACAAATATTTTGTCTTTGTAATCTTTCATCAAAATGTAATAACTTGTGGTGCCCCAGAAACAACTTTCCTTTTCATCTCATGATCAAAAGTGACAGCAAAGTCTTGTCTCTACAATTATAGCCAGGTGTTTTTTTTAATGGTATAACATTTTAGGGCCACTAGATGGCAGTACATACATCGACAACAACAGTTGATGAGGGCTTGTAGTTTCATGTAGAGCCCTGCATGGGCCTAAAATTTAGGCCCTAGCCCAGCCCTGGCCCAAGACACTCAGGCCCTAGCCCGGCCCGCGTCCGACAGCTTATCAGAATTACAGGCCCGAGTCCGACCCGAGCCTGTCTTTTTTTTTCCCCTTTTCCCAAAACAGCTTATACTACTGTTTCAGTTTTGTATGAAATGGCAAAGTGATTGTATTTCGTTTCGTTATTTTATTAAGTTAATTTAGAAAAACGTTTGGAGCATTTTTTTTCGTTAAATGTAAGTTTTTGTTTTTTAAAGTAACGACCAAGCGGCCAGCGGCAGACAGTGAGTTGCTCATAGCCTGTGTTTGATAAATTTAGCCTTCTCAAATCATCGCAACTTGTCTAAAATTAAATCTATAGTTATAAAACAGCTCCACAATGTTAGTTTAAACGCTTAACCTAGATAAATGTGCACTGCCACATATCCAGTCGTTTGTGCGGAGAGTGGAAGCTGAAGCGCGCTTTACAGGACGCGCCAGAGCGATCACTTGCATTGGAAACATTTCAAAATACGCTGTCATTTTTGCTCATAATGGTAAGAGTAATAGGCTACATTGTTCGGAACTGTAAAGACTCTACTTTTATTTGTGAGCACTCAAAATATCAACAAAACATGCTTTTATAAAATAAAGAAAATTTTCGGTAAAGCAGTTTTGGTTTTGAGCAGGAGTGCTTCTGAAAAACTCTAAAGGCACATCCAGTGAGGAGACGGCGAGTCAGGATCATCATCAAATGCATGGATGATCCAAAATGCAGCTTTTCCCGAAGCATTGGGAACTTTTAGTAACCACACTCCAAATTATCCCTGATGCTCTGCATGGTCAACTGTCACCTGTATGGAAATGCGTGCGAATGTGCGTTGCGTAGGCGATGTGTAATATTTATAATATAATCAGTATTTCATACAGTCGCCGTATGTGCTCTGCGCGTATATGGGCACAATTAAAGGAGAGAAGCTAAATGAGCCCGAGTCTGACCCGAGCCCGATCTGTAAAAAAAAAAAAAAAAAAAATGGCCCAAGCCCGGCCCGAATGGACTGAGCGTGTCGGGCCCCGACGGGCTTGCAGACCTCTAGTTTCATGGCCTTTGTGAGACCATATGGTGTCCACTTTTATTTTATAGTTCATAATCTTAGTCTTCTGCCCAACAGTCCAGGCACCATTACATCACCAATGTGGTGAATGAATCACACTAAATGTTTTGACTTGTGAAGAGGTGAAGGTGTCACAAGTTATGTTGATATGTTATCACAAGACATTTTCTCTGTTTCAGCAAAACCTCATCGGTTTATTATAGTTAACTAAAACTAAAACCATGAACATGTTTGTTACTTGAAATAAAATATAAAAATATATACACTACCGTTCAAAAGTTTGGGATCAGTAAGATTTTTAATGTTTTTTAAAGTTTCTTAGGCTCATCAAGGCTTTATCTGTTTGATCAAAAATACAAAAAAACCCTGTAATTTTGTGAAATATTATTGCAATTTAAAATAAGAGTTTTCTATTTCAATTTTCAGCATCATTACTCCAGTCTTGAGTGTCACATGATCCTTCATAAATCATTCTTCTCTGCTGATTTATAATCAGTGTTCGAAACAGTTGTGCTGCTTAGTATTTTTTGGGATACATTTTCAGGATTCTTTGAATAAAAAGTAAAAAAATAGAAATGTTGTGATACAATATACACTACTATTCAAAAGTTTGGGGTCAGTAATTTTTTTTTTTTTTTTTTTTTTTTTTTTTTTATAAAGAAATCAATACTTTTCTTCAAGTGTTAAATGGATAAAAAGTGATAGTAAAGACTTCTATTTTGAATAAATGCTGTTCTTTTAACTTTTTATTTATCAAAGAAAAAGTATCACAGGTTCCAAAAATATATTAAGCAGCACAACAGTTTCAACACTGATAATAAATCAGCATATTAGAATGATTTCTGAAAGATCATGTGACACTGATGACTGGATTAACGGCTGATAAAAATTCAGGGCTGCATCATAGAAACAAATAATATTTTAAAGTATATTAAAATAGAAAACCAGTATCAGAAATTGCAATAATATTTTACAATATTACTGTTTTTTTTCTGTATTACTTACTATAAAAACTATATAGAGATTTAAAAAAAAAAAAAAAAAAAACTAATAAAAATGACACCCAAAATTACTAGAACCTAAATTAAAAATGGAAAATATAAAAATAATTTATATTGGCTAATTTAGAATATGAATAAAAACGATAATAGTTTTCGCTGATACTAAAATAATGCTATGAAACATATTATAACATAAACATATGCTCTGATTCAGCAAGTGATATTTCCGTGAACTGGTCCAAAACGTTCTGACACAGTCACATGCTTTTTGTCATGTTGACCTCATTTGGTTTCATGGTTGTGCACGTGGACAAATGCACTGTTGCTGTATGACTTCATCATAAAGATAAGCTCTGCTTATTGCAGTGTGTGTTTGTGTTTATAGATACAGAGAAGAGGGCTCAGTACATAGAAGAAGAGCGCCACATGCGGGAGGAGAACATCCGCCTGCAGAGGAAGCTCCAGAGGGAGGTGGAGCGCAGGGAGGCCCTGTGCCGGCAGCTCTCTGAGAGCGAGTCCAGCTTGGAGATGGACGATGAGAGGTACCTGCAGCCCAAATATCACATGCAACACTAGGGCTCTGCAGTATGTATTGTCTATGAAAGTGGTTCCTGGATCCCCCCAGCACTGTCGCCTAATCAAACACACCTGATTTAACTCATCAGTAGAGACTTCAAGACCTGAAATGGGTGTGTCAAACAAAGGAGGCAAGCAAAATGTGCAATTTTGCAGGGGCTTCAGGAATGTGGTTGAGAACCACAAGTCTATGATAATATAATTGCTGTTTTAATGACGTGGAAACTGGTGTCATTGAGTATGTCACTCACTTTCAAAAAAAAAAAAAAAAAAAAGTACACGCTTTCACTGCATGATATTGCTTGTCGAATGACCGCAAAATTCAATATATGTGGACAAAAATCCCCCGTGTATGTTTTTGACTTATATTGCTATATAGTATAGCAAGTGTGCTGTTTTTATTGAATATCAGCATGATTGCACGTGATTATTGATTTTATACGACAGTTCAATAAACATGAAGATAATATTGTGAGTTACGTTTTAGACTTATATTGTGAATGTTGTCTCTTTTTTTCTCTGTTTGGGCAACAAAAATAAATTCAAACAAAGCCACAATCGATTCAATGATCAAGTCATAAAAATAGTTATTTGCTTTTTTCTTGAACAAAAAAAGACGTTTAAACAAATCTGCCGAATCAATGAATCAGTAACTCACTCTCTAAGACAATTTTAGTTTCATACTTAAAGTAGCATTTTAATAAAATCTTATTTCAGTATTCAAAGTATTATTTTTTAATATGGTATTTATGCAATTCTATTTGCAGTTTAAATACTGCTGAGCACTACTTTAGGTGCAGCTTCTGTGTAACTACTACGTTGAAAAAAGCATTTTTTTATACTGATTTAATTTCATTCGTAAAAGCCTGAGCTGGGTAGATTACTTACAAATTGTAATCTGTTACTGATTCCAAATTACATGACAAAAATGGTAGTAAGTAACATAATCCATTACAATGCAAATTTTAGGTAATATAATCAGACTACTTTTAGATTACTTTTGACCTAACTTGTTCATCGCATTGATTTAAATTGGATAATCCTGTAAGAAAATACATTCCAATGAAGTGCATTAAATGAAGTGCATTAAACATTGCAACATGAAGTGCATTAAACATTACAATACGTCAAGCGTTCCCAAACTGGGGTTTGTGAAGGAACTGCAGGGGGTTTAATAAAAAGCTAATAATTAATTAAATCATAAAAAAAGTTAAATTAAAATAAACCATTTTAAAATCAATCAATCAATCAATCAAAAAAAAAAAAAAAATCCTACCAAGAAAATGAAATATTTTATTTGTTTACCTGCATTTCATGTGACCATAACCAATGTCAGAGAACCAATGAACATACAAAAGTGATACTTAATTATTAAAATATTTATTTTAAAATCTCAGGAGTACTTCAAGTAAATATATTAGGTGAAAGAGGATCAAATGACAAAAAAGTTTGTGGATTTGTGAATTTTAATGACATAGAAATACATGGTTAAATAACATACAGAGTAGGGAGAGTCAGTAATTTATAAGTAAATAATATATCTAATTACAAGTACTTAATTTTTGGGTAACACTTTATTTTAAGGTGTCCTTGTTACATGTAACATATACTTACTATTATAATAACACTTATGCATAATAAAACATCCTAACCCTAACCATATAGTAAATACATGTAGTTAACTAATATTACACAATACTTATATGTATAATTACATTGTAACAAGGACACCTTAAAATAAAGTGTAAGCAATTTTTGGAATCTGATTACGTAATCCAGATTACATGTAATCAGTTACTATCCAGCTCTGGTAACATCCTGTAGTGTCCTATTATTCAGATTTAATTTATTGGTTAAATGTAGTAATTTGACAAAAGATGCATACAGTATCTCACAAAAGTGAGTACTTCCCTCACATTTCAGCAACAATTTTAGTATATCTTCTCAAGGGACAATACTGCACAAATGAAACTGGGATATATATTAGAGTAGTCAATGTGCAG